>PVKE010025130.1:0-23286 GCA_004027555.1 Craseonycteris thonglongyai
AGTGAAACTATATGGAAAACTAATGCTGTCAACTATGGAGACTGCTCTGGGCCCTCCCCCTTCTCTCTGTCTCTCTGTCAAAAAACATTAAAAATAAATCTTTAAAGAAAAGGAAAATTAGTTAAAAAAACAGTGACATCCTTTAATCATATTGCTATTTAATTACATTGTTATCTAACAGTAATGTTCTTTAAGGCTCAATTCTTGACCTGCTGCATAAAGCATTTACCTTGAGAATGCTCATTTATTCTTAGGTTACTGCTGATTTCTCCAGTTCTAAGCCAGTTCAAGGTTCCTGACTTACATCTGTTTTTCTGCCTGACTTCTTTTGAGGGCTCTTTTACTTTCAACTTAGTTTGTCTAAAACAAAAATCTCAGCTCTTCTCTTTGAAATCCTTCACTGTTCAATGGCACTTCTGGGCCTACATCTCCTCAATTCTTACTCTTCTAAATCAGGAATTGATAGACATTTTCTGTAAAGGACAGAGTTGCAGCTTGAAATGTGTACCCTCCAAAAAACATATTTTTAAGTCCTAATCCCCATTCAGGATAGCTATATCTTGATTTGTATTTTTTTGTTAAAGTATCCTTTTTAAAGAAGTAAGTAGTATATTATTGTGGGTGTCTCATAGCCATCATTCACAATTTTAATAGGAAACCTTAGTAAAACATATAAAAATATTTTGTTTATTGTAATTTTTGGTTTGAAATACATTATTTTATTTAGAAAAAATACTGATCTTTTCAAAAAGCTGGTAGAAAACTCGTTTTTTTTCTCTTTTGTGTCCCCTTTTTTTTTCTCATGAGAAAACATTTACTTTTCTAATTTATTCATTCATTTAATATAGAGTTTATACTTGAGGGTCTGTTATATGCCAGGTATTCACATAGATCTTGGAGTTGTCAAGAACAAACAGACAATATTTCATGTAAATCTTTAAGTCCTCAAGCTAACAATTTGTTGGGGCATGTGGGAAGCTGACTAAATAAGAAACTGAAGCCAGGGAAGAGAGGTTAGGACAGGTAGATGATGGATGACGTGTAATTTTAAGTAGTGTGTTGATGGTAGGCTTCACTTAAAGTGTGCTGTAAAGTGTGCAGTACTTGGACACATAAGAGAATAAATATCTGGCAGTTTTCCAGAGCTATTTGAAAACTGGAATCGGAGGATGTAGGGGTGTTCCAGATTAGGAATAGGATGGAAAGCTTTTGCTCTCTAGGTCATTATCTTTTGGTCCATGATCAAAAAGATGTAACTATATGCTGAATCAGTGACCTGGTTAGATTGAGTTGTTGATTACAGTCAAGTTTGAATGTTCTGTCAATATTTAAGATATTTTGGAAAGTAAGTACTTGATCAACAGATAATTTAAATAAGAGAAGTGAATGGTTTTGTTGCCCTGAACACAGCTGAGAACTCATGTTGTTATTGCCTTCTTGGTAACTGAAAAGTTTATTATAGTTTTTCGTGTATATGAACTTTGTTTTGTTTTTACTTTTCCTTTTTAATTTAAAAATATTTCTTCCTTTTTTCTAATTTTTATTTTTTTTTATCCATTCTTCCCTTTCATTGATGTCATTCATAATAAATACTTTTAGAATTTTTGTTTTCATCAGTTGGTTTGATATAGTCAACTTTAAGACCAGCTTATATGAAAAATCTCATTGTACATTTTAGTTTTTTTAATTACCTATTCTGCCTGAAAAATATTTTTGTCATCATTTGCCTATCCACCTCAGAAAACCTAGTTAACAAAACAGATTTCTTTATGAAAAGAAGCAAAAGTAGGGTTAGAAAAAAATAGTAGAAAATACTTTTAAAAATAGGATCAGTAGGTTTTGAATTGTGCGCAGTACTGTTTCTAAAGGAATAAATGCATGTGTTCTTTCCTGAAATTTTCTAAGTTAAAATTTTAGCTTTTGTATCAGTTATCTATTTCTGTGTACCAAATTTACTCCAAATGGGTAGTGGCTTATCACAATATAAATTTATTACTTTATGGTCTCTGTGGGTCAGAAATACAGATGTAGCTTAGCTGGGTCTTGTTTCTGAAAAAATTAAAGCTAAAACTACCTACCACATGACCCAGCAGTCACAATTCTGGCTATTTATCCCTATGTTCATTGTAGTGTTATTTATAATAGCCAAGATATAGAAGCAACTAAAGTGTCTGTCAGTAGACAGTTAGATAAAGATTCAGTACATACTGTACAATGGAATATTGATTACTCAGCCATAAAAAAGAATAAAATTTTACCATTTGTGACAACTTGGATGGAACTAGAGTGTATTGTGCTGAGTGGAGTAAGACAGAGAAAGACAAATACCATATGATTTTACTTATATATGATTTCTAAATAAAATAAATGAACAAGCAAGAGAGAAACAGACTCATAGACCCAAAGAACAAACCAATAGTTGCCAGATGGGAGAGCACTTGAGAGGCTGGGCGAAAAAGGGGAAGGTATTAAGAAGTACAAATGGGCAGTTACAAAATAGTCACAGGGAGGTCAAGTACAGCATAGGGAATATAATCAATAAGTAATATTATAGTAACTATGTATGGTGCTAGGTGGGTACAAAACTTACTGGAGGGGATCTGTCATTTTGTAAGTTATATAAATGTCTAACTACTATGCTGTATACCTGAAACTAATGTAATATTGAAGGTCAACTCTAGTTGGAAAAAATACACACACACACACACACACACAGTTTTCTATTAAAACAATTGTTTCCCACTCCTGTGCCACTAAGTTTTAATTTACTGTAGCAAGAGTTTCACATTAAACACGGTTACAGCCTGGGAGGGGGCAGAGGAGTAGGAGTGTGAAGCAGGACCCGCATGTGTCTGTGCTCCTCCGGTTCTAGCCCCGCAGGGCTGGCAGTTCTGCTCCTCCCCCGCCTTTCCTGGGCCTTTTTGGGATCTCAGCATGGCACTGCTTTTAGGTAATGTATGTTTTGAGGGTTTTCACACAAAATCGCACCTTTACTATAACATTCATTTTATGCCTTATATTGTTGTCATTATAGATGTGGTGACCGTCCTAGGGCTGTCCAGAAAGTATCCAGCCACATAACCGTTCTTGTTATATTGACAATGGCTGAGTATTTTTCGGACAGCCCTCATATGATTCATCATCCAAACTGGAATGCTTTGGAGAATAAGAGTGAATATTGTTAATAATTATGCCAGGGCAATAGTGTAAATGAGGACTGTCTCAGGCAAATGGGGCCTTATGATTACTTCGCTGTATGTCTTTAACACAGTCTGCTTTCCATTGTCCTGACCTTTATCTGGATTTTGCTTTTTCACTAAGTTGTTATTAAATAGATCTAAGCATTGTGCCCACATTTGTGCTATTCGTAAAGCTTGGATCGGTTTCACTTTAGTCTTTTTATATAGTACAACTTTTCTAGTAATGTGACAGAGACTCCAGTATTTATTTTATTCCTTTTTTCTTAGAGTTAATTGGTTATTTTTGGTCTTTTTAGTCTCTAAAAATAATACAGCTTAGCAATATTTTCTATATTAACTTCAAATAATACTCATTGGCCCTTTCTTTGATTTTTTAGATTTATTTTATTCTTTTTTAAGAAATAAGTTGCTTGGCTTTCCCAAATTTTCATATCTGAAGACTTGTAGGATAGTAAAAGTTTCCGATGGACCTATCCACTGTTTAGCCTGCCAGAATTTCTTCCAGTACTCAGTGTTGCAATCACTAACCACATGGTCTTCAGAAGACTGTTTTGCCCTAGAAAGCTGTTTGTGCAGTTTTAAGGTGAGGTACTATGTAGGCCAAATAGACGTATCATTATTCACAGGACAGAAAACAATGGTACTGTCCCATTTCAGATGGTACATGTGGTTAGCCTACTGACATCTTGACTTTAGCCCAGTGAGACTAGGCTGGCTATACATACCATCTGAAACAGTACAGTACAACGTTGTTTTCTGTTCCATTTACAACGGTACATCTGGTCAACCTAGCACTGTGCTATATCAGGGAGATGTAAGGTAAATAGTTTTTAGCCTTATGTTACCTCAGTGTACATCATGGTTTATAAAGCGTTTATTCAGTGTCACATTTATCTTCGGTGATGTTTTTTGTTTTGCAATAGGTGGACAGCTGGCATTCCCATTTTATAGATGAGGAGGCTGAGGTTTAGAGATATTATGTTACTTAGATCACATGGTGTGTGTTAGGAGAGCTGGACTAGAGCTCAACTATCCCAACTCCCGTTTACTCCAGAACATGTTTAGACACACAGCTCCAAGGTTTTCTGTTTTTTGTTTTTTTTAAGTTGTAATCATATTTGAGCCATGAACATTGAAAGACCATTCCTGTATACATTCTTAAACTGTGTTTTTATTAATGACCTGTTTTAGTTGGAAACCTTTGGATATTGATGCAGCTTTTTCATGAAGACCTCATACCTGCTTGTTCTCTTTGTTCAGTTTGATTCATACTGACTTAGATCTTGAGTGTTATCTTCAGCTTGGATGGAGAATCCACTTTTTCTCACCCAAAAGATTACTGTTATGCCCTGTATTTTATTAGGCTTTCTATCTGGCCTACTGGGGCTGCCTGACTTGATATTGCTTATGACCTGGTACTGGCACTACCAAGTGTTAATGACTTGCTTTTTACTACCCCCACTGGCCTTTTTACAGTGCTATTAGGTCTGGACAGCTAAAACTATAGTGCTGTTAATCTCAACTGATAGCCCTTTTTTTAAGACTAAAGGAACATTTTATCTTGATTCTGAAAATGTTTAAAATAATTATAAAAAGTATTTAGAGCCTTTTAATTTAATTGCTTATTTTTGCCAGCTGACCTTTTAATGTAATTTTTGTATCCCATAAGTCTCTAAAATTAGTCTCAGATCTTAATTAAGGAGATACAGGAATGGAATTTTTATGAACTTTTAAAACCTATTTTTGAAATCAAATAGTTGATTACTGTTTTGTTCTCATTTTATTTTTACTTTCTTTCCTTGGTCCCTTCATGTGCTTCAGAGATATAGCTATACTCTTGACTAAGGGCATTGTTGACCATTCAGTTAAAAAGAAACCACACCTGATGTTTTAAAGTTACTATTTATATATATAGCACTGTACTAAATATGGGGCAGAAGGAATAAAATCAAGCATAGATAGACCTCTAAAGGCTTCTCATCTTGTAGGGCATGGGCATATACTGTCATACATGTAGAATAAAGGACACATCATGGCAAATTGTGTACTAGGAATACACATGAATCATGAAAGTGCTCTTGTGTTTCAGGAGAGAAAACGCACATCTGTTTGAGGAACATTAAGAAAAACTTGGGAAGGAGCAGTCCTTGAGATGGATTTTTGGAAATGGGCATGATTTTCACAGTTGTGGAGGATAGGGCATTCTAAGATGAAGATAGGTTAGGTTAGGGAAAAAGCATAAAGCAAGAACATAGGATACTCATTTATGCAGTAGTGGATAATTCACTGACTCCAGTATGGTATTGTATGGGGGGATGGGAGTGGGGTTGAAAAGAGCTTGCTTGGTTTTTCTTCATCCTGCTTCTTGTTCTCTGATTTATCCATTGTTCTTGCTTTTCTTGTACCATTGAGTGTATGTATGTCATAAGATTAATGTTTTAAGACATTTTTTTTTAGAGCAGTTTTAGGTTTGCAACAAAATTGAGGAGAAACATTTTCATATACCCGGTACCCCCACACATGCATAATCTCTCATTATCAGTATCACTCACCAGAGGTACATTTATTACCCAGGCTGAACCTACATTGACATATTATAATCACCTCAAGTCCATAGTTTACTTTAGGGTTCACTTGTGGTACTGTACATTCTGTGGGTTTGGACAAATGTATAATGACATATATTGATCATTATAATATCATACTACCCGAAAAATTCTCAGTTATTTTTGTTTCACATATTTCTTTTCCTTTTGCTCTTCCTTCTCCTTCTGGTATTCTCATTACACATATGTTATACTTTTTGTTGTTGTTCTACAGTTTTGGGATATTCTGTTCTCTCTGTTTTTCAGTCTTTGTTCTCTTTGCATTTTGATTTTTGAGGTTTCTGTTGGCATTTCTTCTAACTCAGCAGGAGAGGATTTATTCCTCAATATTTACTGTGGGAATCTGGTCAAGCTCCTGGAGGTAAATCTCACTATATCTGGGGGCCCTCCCAGGTTCTTTTGGCTGGTCTAATAATTAAATCTTCATGAAATCTGCAAAAGAAAATAACCATATTTAATTATATATGTACATATGGAAACTCCACATACATGAGAGAGTCAAGTTAGAGAACCCACACACATAAGACCGGGGATGGAAAGGGAAGATGAGGTATATGTGACATTCTGAACTGTAGAAGGTACCTTGGGAATTCAGAGGGTCATTGCAAAGTGATAAGACCAGATAGGTATTCAGTAATAGTAGTTTGCCCTATTATAAATAGGTCAACAAAGTTTATCTCTGATAATCTCTTATTATGGGCAGGATATCTCTAATTCAGATTTATCTAGCTAGTTAAGGGAAGGGGCAAAGAAATTTCTCTTGAGTTGACAGTGTCTCAGTTGCCTTTAGCTCAATATAATTTGCATACCACAGTGGCACACCTCGGGGTGACTCATTCTGAACCTCTTACACCGTCTATAATCCTGGGTGTCCCTGGAGTTTTTAATTCTTAGACTTCTCTGCGCTAAACCCCTGGCAATTTGTTGATTATAGGTCAGATTGTCCTACCGTAGCACTGGGCCGTGGTTTGTCCTATGTCCTCTCCTCTCTGATGGATCCAAGAAGAGATTTTTACTTTTCAGTTCAGCTTTTTACCTGTTAGGATGGAGTGACAACTTCCAAGTTCCTTTGAGAGAGACCAAGTGTCTTTGGGCTCTTTTTTTGTTTCTTTCAAGTAGGAAGCCTTATTCAGGCTCATGGCTTTAATTATCACATCTGTGTAGTTCATTTCTGACTTTTGTCAGGAGTTCCATTCTCACATTTTGTCTGCCAGTCATCAACTTTGTCCTAAATTAAAAGCAAAACAAAAGAAAACATTGCTTTCTCTCCTTATTTTTCTGTCTACAGAAATCTCATGCTGAACCAATCACTTGCTGCTTTCCTTAAAAACCTGTTCCCTGTCTCTTCTTAAGTATGTTGCTGTTTTTATTGATAATCCCTGTTTTATTTACAACTCAGGCTCAATGCTCCTGATTCATTTTTGTCTTTTTTTCTTGTTTCCTTCTCTGAGTTTTTGAGCTTGAGTCTTACAATTTGATTTCTAGCAGTCTTCCCATTGCTAGTCTTTTCTTCCTTTAAAATTTATTTGGACCATTATTATTTAATTAGAACATTTTAGAGCTTGGTACAGTAGATTCTTCATTAATTGAAACTCAAGCTTGAGTTCGAGTTAACGAAGAGACTTAATTTATCTGGCATCAACCAGTCCCCATGGGTGCTGGCTGGTTAATTGGAGAGTCTACTGTATTTTGTTATTCTTCCCCCAACTAAAAATCTTACTTTGGATTGTCATAGTCCAGTGGTCTAGAACTTCAGTGTTTGTTAGTGTCACCTGGAGGACTTGTCAAAATATGGATGACTAGGCCTGCCTTCAGTTTCTGATTACGTAGGTCTGGGAAAAGGTCCAAAAATTTGCCTTTTTCTTTGTCAGAGGCTTTGGAACCGCTGGAGACTCATCCACCTGCATTTGTGTTCATAAAACTCTATATTCTCTCCTGTTACCGTGGGTTCACTTCTTGTAAAGTGAATCCCTCGACTTGTACACTTGATCTTGTCTCCTCTTACTGCTCTAGGACAGTGATTTAGCAATTTTCTTCTTCAATAGCCATACTTTTGATTTTCTACTGAATCTTTTCCATCTGACTCAAACCTGCCTTTATTTTCCTGGCTTATAAAGACAACAAAGTAAGAACTTCTCTGACACTCTGCTTCTCCCTTTGGTTATTACCCAGTTGCTTTATTCTTTCCTTACCACAAGATTCTCAAAGGGACTTTGTGTACTATTTCTCTCGTCTCATTCTTTCTTGAACTCAACTTAAGCTGTTGTACCTAATACACCACCAGAGAACTGCTTTGCAATGCTCACCAAAGATGTCCATGTAGTTTTGCAGTGGTTAGTTATCAGTCTTCATTATTACTTACCAACATAATGATAGAGTTGAACATGTTTTCCTTTTTTTTTTTAAAGATTTATTTTACTGTTTTTTGGCAGAGAGAGAGAGAGAGAGAGAGAGAGAGAGAGAGAGAGAGAAAGAGAAAGAGAAGGGGGAAGGCCCAAAGCAGTCTCCATAGTTGTACGTCATCAGTTTTCCACATGGTTTCGTTCCATACAGGTGGGCAGAGGCTGTGTGGGGTGGGAACTGGGCTGGGGGCCTCCCGTATGGGAGGCATGCTCCCTCAAGCCAAGGGCCAAGCCAGGGGGCCAGAACCAAACTGGGGGCCTCCTGCATGGGAAGCACACCCCAATTCAGCATATGGGTCCTCACAGGCTGGGGCTGGGATTCGATCCTTGGTCCCCGGGGCTGCAAAGCATGTGCTCAACTTGCTGAGCCATCCTGGCTTCCCCAATGTTTTCCTTTTTAACACACTTTTATTTTTCACTTGGCTTTCAGGAAACCACAGTTTCCTTATTATTCCTTCTGCTATATTGGTTGCTTCTTTTCAGTTTCTTTGCTAATTTCCTCTTCATCTTCCTGACCTAAAGTTGGACTGCTCACAGACTTCATCCTTGTACCTCCTTGCACCTCCTTGCCTACTTACCCTCTTGGTGATGTCACTTAATTTCGAGACTTTTAAATGTACTATGTTTATTCGAGTCCTAAGCTCTGGATTCATCTATCCAACTTCATGAACACCTCCATTTGAATATTTCATAGTAATCTTAGGTTTATAGTGTTTAAAATTGAAACCTGATTTTCTGTTTGCATCAAATTTCTTTTTCTCTGTTATCTTAATTTCTGACAATGGAGTTACTGTTTAAACAGCTACATCACAACACTCCCTAAGTGGGCCAAAACTTTTGACGTCATCTTTGATGTTTTATGATCTTATCCACCGTTGTTGATTATTGTTGATATCCATTCATCGATTAGAGGTTGTAAGTGCCAATATTTTAATTCTGTTTTTTTTTTTATTAGTTGGACTACTTCTTTAAAGAGAAATTTTAAAAATCATTTATTTGGTTTTCTGTTTCTGTAGGAAAGACAGGATAAATGCTTGATCCTTTCTCCATATTTATAAGTTTTTAAATATAATCAGATAATTTCCAGGGATTCTTCAAGGAGACAGAAAAGTGTCTGTGGGTATGTGTGTAGTATCATGAATTTGTGGATTTGAATGAATTCAAGCCATTATGACTTATTTTGTTTAAATTATCCCATATTTGGCCAGTGGAAGCTACTCTAGTCTCATCCTGGATTCTTCTGATCCAAACTTAGTGGTCTTTGGTAGATTCCTTGTTTTCTACTGTTATAAGATGTTTCAGGCTCAGTATGTGCATTTCTGGTCCTAGAGTTCCACTTTTTTTACCCATTTCCCCAAGAATCCTTGATTTCTTTTATTGGAAAACAATATCTGACAGACGACAGTCAAGGTGCTAGCAATTCTGGGGTAGTCCTTGTTTCTGCATCTTTTCAGTGGACAGAGGAGTAAATATTTTATTCATTTGTTTATTTTTTTAAGATAATATAACCTGAGAATTCAGTCTGATATTTATGATCCAAATTTAATATTACAGGGTTTTTATTTAACTTCATTGATTTTACTCCTGTATGTTCCTATAGTTATACTGACACTCTTGGTGCTTAACAATGCCAGCACAATTAATTGTTAGATTTATCCCACAACATGAACACAGTAATCTCAGTATAACAATACTAACATTAACGCCAATGATATGGTTATTGAAAACAATTTAAGCCCAAAGTCCGAATGTTGCCCAGGAAGTCTTTGCACCCTAACATAAATTCATAAAATTTCTTAAAACATTATATGAGTTGTTTTTTTTTTAGCTCATCTACTGTCATTAATGTTAGTGTATTTTATGTGTGGCCCAAGACAGTTCTTCTTCTACTGTGGCACAGGGAAGCCAAAAGGTTGGACACCCCTGGTTTAAGCCTTTTCTCTTTCAGTTCTTTTTTTTTTTTTTTATTCCATTGGGTTTATCCCACTAGGAGATAGTCCCTAGCTGTGTGATTATACTTCTAACTGGATATATAGTTAGGTTCATTTATTTAAGTTGTGACTCTTAGTGATTACATTTAAAATTAATTTTGTTTTATAATTATAAAAATATTTATGTGGTTTCACCGACCTGTCTATGAAACAAAAGTATATGCAAAGCGTATAGCTTCTATCCCCCTGTCCCATATGTCTATTAATATCATATGCCCTCATCTCTTTAACAGTAACCTTTCCCCTGTCCTTTAATTTTTTTAAATATAAATAAATACTTCCATATTTTTATTCTTTTCTTTCTTAAAAAAATCAACTTCATGTGAATCAACTAACAATATACTTTCAATTTTACCTATTAATTTCTGGGTTCTTTGTGCTAGTAAGTATATTCTCACCACTCATAATAGGGTTTGGTTCTTAATAGATAATATTTATGTGAATAGTTGATTACATTGTGCTTTTATGGTGTTTCATTTTAATGCAAATTAAAATGTGTTTGTTAAAATGTAATTTATTGTTAAGTACCGCAATTAAGAGTGACAAGATACTGAAGAGCTCAAATTATTATTCTAAAAGTTTATTTTTACTTCTGTTTAATCTTTTTCAGTAACTAGTAAAAATGGTTTCTTGATGAATGTAATAAAATATTCTTTTTAAGTTAACAATCACTGAATATCTTTTTTTCATTGATTACCCAAAATTATTTCCCCAAACTCTGTTAGCTCTGTGAATATGTATGCATATATTTGAGGACTGTCTGGAAAAAAACCCAGACATAAATGCCTCTATTTTTCATATTACATGGCTGGGTACATTCTGGATAGCCCTCGATATACTGATTTGTGAATGTGGCTCAACCTAGATTTTTAAATCTAGCTATGCATGATGAATGTTTAAATGAAAAAAAGTATGTACTGTGGGGACACAGTTTATTTGGGAACTCTCTACTTTTCTGCTAAATTTTGCTGTGAATCTTGAAAACTTTCCTAAAAACTAAAGTCTTAAATAAATTATGTGCTATTTTAGTAGTATTAGTACTAGGATTCATGGCAGATGTACAAAGTTACAGTGATGTCAATTAGATTTGTGCCAGAAGCCAGATATTATATAAAATAATTGTATTTGTATATGATGTCATTTTTGTAAGTTGGAGGCGCAAAATTTGTCATCATTTTTTTTTTCTTTTAGTATTAAGAGGAAGCAAGTAAGTGCAATTAATAGAATGAGTATCCCAGGAATAGAACTGTGTATGTGTATGATTAAGTCAGTCATATGAAAATACCTATGTTTCACCATATTTAAATTATACAAAGTTGGCATTGCAGATCATTGGGGATATTAAATTTATTTCAAAAAATAATGATTGGATAATTAAGATTTAGAGGAAAATAAAATTAGTTCCTAACCTTTCACCTTACATAAAAAACAAACCAAATCGATCAAAAATTTTAGTAATGAAAGTGAAACCCTACAGAAATTATAAGATACAAGTGAGTACTTATTAGAAATTATTAGGACCTCTGATAAGAACCTATCAGTTCTCTTAATGTAGTTTAATCACACACTAATTCTTTAAGATTGTCAAGGGAGAAGGAATGTCAGATGGCAGGAATGGTCAATTCATAGCTCTGGCTTTTATGCCCAGATGTTTTTCTTCTCTCCGTAGGGAGGTCTGTCACTGCTTGGTGCTCTAGTTGCTTGACATGCATGTGCACCTGTGTGTATTTGCATTTATGTGCACTGTTCTTTGTCCTTTAACTCTCATGTGGAAATATGCCTTTTCTTGAGTTCCCACAAAGCTGTAAGAAATTTTGAATGGCTTCCTAAGGCTTAACCGTTAGTGAAAGTATATGTATATGTATGAAGTTAGTTCATCTGGTTTATAAAATCAATTTACCAATTTGATTTTGTGGTTTCTTATATTTATAATTCTGTATTTGTCTCTTGCTTTCTGCCCCCATGTCAAACAGCCACCTCTATTTATTAGTGGCCATCAAATGAATCTTGACTCTGGATACTAGACCTAATTCATGGGGACCAGCAAGCTACAGGAATTTTGTTATTTGAGGACTATATAGTAGGTCCCCCCATTTACCACAATTTTGCTTTTCCTGGTTTTATTACGCACAGGCAACCATGGTCCAAACATATTAAATGGAAAATTCCACAAATAATTCATAAGTTTTAAATTGTCTCCTGTTCTGAGTAGTGCGACGAAATCTTTCACCGTCCCACTCTATCCTGCTCAGGACATGACTCATCCTTTTGTCCAACATATGCATTCTGTTATATGCTACCTGCCTACTAATCACTCTGTAGCCATCTCGATCATCAGATCAGTTTTCAGAGAGAGAGAGAGGGAGAAATCACATTCACATAATGTTTATTGCAGTATATTGTTATAATAGTTCTATTTTATTATCTATTGTTAATCCCTTATTGTCCCTAATTTATAAATTAAACTTCATTGGGTATGTTTGTGTGTATAGGAAATAAAGACATAGTATATACAGGGGAGTTCTGTACTAGGTATGGTTTCAGGCATCCACCAGGGGTCTTAGAACGGATCCTTTGTGGCTAAGGAGGAACTACTGTATATTTTAGGATGATTTTTTTGGTTGCAAGTAATAAAATACCTACCGGTATTAAAATAGCTTACGCAGGAGTCTCCAAACTTTTCAGCCTGCGGACCGCATTAACTATCAAACAGCAGTTTGGGGGCCGACTACACACTCGAGGTCCAAATAAAAAAGAATCAAAACATAGGTGTTGTTTTTAATTATTTATTTAATATTATTTTATTCAGATATAAAGGTCTCCATGGGCCGGATGAGAAGGCCTCGCGGGCCGCATCCGGCCTGCGGGCCGTAGTTTGGAGACCCCTGGGCCTTAAACAATAAGGGGTTACTGTAATATTTAAAATTATATACCATAAGTTTGGGACTAAATGGTTTCAAGGTTAATTCAGAGGTTCAATGATGTATTAGTTTGTCTTTTATTTTGTTGGCTTTCTGCTTATGTATGGAAGTGACTGTAATAGCTCCAAGCATTGTATATTCTCCTTTGATAACATTAACAAGCATGAAGAAACTGGAGGGATATTGTTCTCCCTTTATAGCTATCTTTTTTTGTTTTTCAGGAAAACAACATATATTCCCAGATGCAAATTAAGTATATAATAAACATTTCATAAAAGGAATACAAATGGTTAGTAAACATATAAGAGAATTTTAATCTCAATAAGACTCTGGAAATGCCTGATTTAGTTTTGTGTTTTTCTTGGGAATTATCAAACAAACAGTGCCTTGGTGAATCCAGCTAATATCTTCTGACATTAAGATAGAAAATATAAGAGAGTATCTCAAAATATCCTCACTTATTTCAAAATATATCAAGTGTGCAAGTAAAGGCAAAACTTTAACTCATTATTTAAAAAAAATAAATGATTTATTTGAAATACCTGACATTATTGAGTGTTTATGCCAAACACTGTTCTTTATACTTCATATGAAATAAATCACTTAATCTTCACAGCCCTTTGATGCTTGACTTTTATTACCATTTTTACTGACTAGGAAACTGAAACACAAAGAGTAAAGTAACTTACTAAGGTCATACAATAAATAGTAGATTTGAGATATGCAAGGGATGTCCAGAAAAAATCCATAAATGCCTCCCATTTTTCATATTACATGGCTCGATACTTTCTGGACAACCCTGTTATGTGTAGTTTGGCACCTGAGACTGTACACTCAACCACTACGCAACTTTTGTGATATAACACTTTTGTGTTAAAGAGAGAAACATGGGCAATTCATACTTTATTAGCATGCTGTCACTTCTAAGAATTTCAGAATCAATGCATGTTTACAGAACATCCAGGTTAGTATGGCAGTAAAGCACTTCAACTTTGGGATTTTTTAGAATTTACTTCCAGTATTGGGCTTTCTAAATAGTTAGATGAAATAGAGTATATTGCTAACTCTCCCTTCCCCTTAGCCTTTTCCTCTTTCAAAGTAAGAATAACAGTAGTATCTTTCTTATTGGGCATTCTTTCTTCGAGACATTATGCTAAGCAACTTAATATTTTCAACACAGGAAGACCCTGCATTTGTTTTCAAGGAACCCATCTGCTTTAAGTGACTCACAAACCAGACCTTGGACACTGTGCTGTTTGGTGACAGGTGTCCTTTCAGAAAATCTCTGCTTTCATTGTGAGTGAAAACACTGTGGTTTTTCTCTCCATCTCGATGTTTTAGAATATCTGAAATAGTACTTTAAGAATGTAGGGTAATCTTAGCTTCATAAATGTCTGATATCCTCCCCAAATGTATGTTAAGCCTACCAATAGAGTTAGGGTGAAACTCATTTAGCTAGGCTTTAAACTTCGAGAGCGGTAGCAACATCTATATATAAACATCACTCAAAATATTTTGAGTTAATATAATGTTATTGTCTAACACTTGTATGCACTATGTATTTTTAATTTAATCTTCATCACCATATGAGGTAGACAGTTTTATTTTTCTCATTGAACAGAGGAGAAATAGGAGGCTAATAAGAATTTAAGTGGTGGTCAGATTTTTGAATATAGTTTGTTGTATTGCAGAGGTTGAGAGCCTAACTGTGATGGTCTCCTAAGTATTGAGGTCATAAAATTGTGTATTTAAAAATAAAAGGGAAAACAGACTTGTCATTGCCATTATCATGGAAATCAGGACAAGAATTGTGTGGCCCAGGCCTCCTGAGTAACTGAAACTGGAAAGTCATCAAGAATCAAGAGTCCCTGGTGCCATTTCTTTCTCTCTCTGTTCTCGTCTCTGTTCTCTTTCATGACTTTCTCTCAGCATATTGGCTTCGGCTGTTCTCCTTATCACCTTAAGAATCCAGAGCCACGGCCAAGTGACCCTTTTCATGGTCTGATTATAGTTGCCTGAGAGTTAGAATCCTGTCATCCTGGTCAGGCTCTGGATTGTTTTCTTCTGGGCCTGGTTTCTGTCCTTTGAACATATGTAATAGCTGTGGTTGTGGGTGGTAGGCTGGACACTTTCAGAGATTTGCACTAATTTTGGTAGGTGGTTCTCAAGGAAAGCAGTATAGGCTGACTAGAGCCCCCAAATATGCTCATACAGTAGGTCCTCAAATACGTCGTTTCACTCAAGGTTGTTTTATTATAACAATGACCAGATACCATAGGAACTTTACTCTTGTTTATATCAATTAGCCTGCATTAAAATTGGTTGCATTATATATTGTTTCACTGAAAGGTGCAGAACCTATCAACAACATTTAATGTTAAATGAGACCTTACTGTGCTAACATGATGAAAAAATATTAAAGCAATGTCATAAAAATAACAGCACAAATACAAAATACAAAGTATGAAATAATATACATATTATGGGTAGAAGAAATTGAAATCGGTTTATCATTTAAAAGTTACCTTCCTAAAACTGGATATATAATTTCTTTAATGGTACTAGAAGAATCTGTTTCAAAGAATCATCTGGGTGAATGTTTTTGAAAAGAATATTCAGTAATCATTACTTATTGAGCATTCCTGTATTCATATTGTCAGTTCAGGCTTTCCTCTAGTAGTTTTCCCTGTTTGGATGTGCTTACCAAGTAATTCTACAGTATTTGATGTACATTATTTGAAGATTTACTTCATAGAATTTTAGATTCTATTTTCCAATTTCTTAATTCACTATTTCAGTGAATAAGCAGTACTTGTGATTCAATGTATGAAAATGTTCATACATTTTCAGTTATTGATGAATGTTTTTAAAATCTGTAGATTTATGTGAAGTTTTAGGCAAGCCTGGTCAGAATGGTCTGCTCTTCTGTGGGCTATCAGGAAGAAGGTTTGAAAGCTGATGATATTTAGTACATTTGGTTCAGTTAAGCATTTTCCAACTTAGTGTCAACAGAAAATAATTTTAATTATACTGGTTATGTGACTGGTAATTATACTAGTCACATTTTATGATCAAAATGTTAACAATATATTAGACATAGAATATACTTATATTTTATGTGATTTGTTATGAATTGTGTTATCTTGGGCTCATGTTATAAAACAAGTATATATTAATTTTTAAATGATTCCAGGGAAAATATAATTCAGTGTATTTTTTCAGTTTTTAGTCTATTAATATTTTCTTAGGAGTCAGTAGTTCTTTTATGCTAAGTGAGCTATAGATATCTTCATAAGCTTTTTTAAATTTGCTTATTTGTATATATTCATTCTCTCATTTTGTTAGGTACATATTTTGGCAGATAGCTATACACTCATCCTAGACTTTCTAAAATAATTCAGTAGCTAGAATGCAGCATCTAGCCTGTATGTGGAAATTAGCTTTATTTTCTAAAATATATTGATCCTGAAGCTATAGAACCCTACTTCTGGATTCTTTGTGTGCATGTGGTGAAAAGACATTTCTAGGATTTTGTTTTTTTTTCTTTCTTTTATTTATTTATTTATTTATTTATTTATTTTTTTTATATTTTATAGAGTATAGAGTATATTTTTATAGAGTAATTGTTTTATCTTCAGTGCATATTTATTTCTGTTTTACTTTTGACAGATAGAGAGAGAGACAGAGACAGAGACAGTTAGAGAACCGAACTGTGGGAACTCCCCAGTTCAGCATGTGGGTCCTGCCTGGGCCGGAGCCGGGATTCGATCCTTGGTCCTCGTGGCCTCAAAGCGAGCGCTCAACCCGCTGAGCCGTCCCGGCTTTTCCCGGATTTTGTTTTTGTTTTTGTTTTTTTAAGTATCACATAACTGGAGTGTCCAATTGTTTGGCTTCCCTGAGCCACACTGGAAGAAGAATTGTCTTGGGCCACACATAAAATACACTAACACCAATTATAGCTGATGAGCTTAAAAAAAAAAAAGAAAAAGAAAAAACAAATTGCAAGGATGTCTCAGATTGTTTTAAGAATGTTTACGAATTTGTGTTGGGCTGCATTCAAAGACGTCCTGAGCCACATACCACCCATGGGCTGCAGGTTGGACAAGCTTGACATAAATGAAACAGTTCCCATTTGTTCTGACTAGACCATTTGCAAGAAAAGCTTCTTCCCTTTTCTGTCCATTATGGTTTCCAACCGAGAATTTCTCTGTAGCTCTTGAACCTTTTCAAAGATGGGGCAATTTCTAAGTATGTCAGTGACAGTGACATTTCCAGGTGTATGTATGGGACTTTGAAGGTGTCAGGAAGAGCAGAAAGGATAGGTAGAAAACAGGGAATAGAAAATAGGAGCTAGAAAGAGACAGGAGAAGTTGGGGGAATGAGGCAAGGGCCTTTAAGAAGAACTTTAAACAGGGTCTTTAGGGGAAAAAAAGGTGCTATTTTGAACAACAGAATATATAAGAGCTAGAATAGAAATTCTAGATTAGTGTGTTTTGAATTATCTATGGTGAAGGACCCAAGTATTCATTTTCAACTCATTTTGCATAGGGTGTACATGGTAAGTACTTTTATCATATGCTTGGGTCAGATGCTTTGAAAAGATCAGTATAGTATAATTTCAGGTTGATTTTTAGCAGAGAAAATTTTAGTGCTTTGTCTCTACACTGCTAAGTCAGATTAATAGAGGATCTACTTCAGTTTTATAAAATAAACATTGTCATTGAATGCTTCTCAACCATAAATAATAGCTTATAAAGGTAGGAGAACAGGGGATGCTGGGATAGCTCAGCAGGTTGAGCTCTTGCTTTGCAACCATGAGGTCTGGGAATTGAATCCCAGCACCTGCCCATGCAAACCCATATGCTGAACTGCAGTGCAACTGGTAACCACCAAACTATGTGGCAAAGGTTCTCACCTCCCATGTAGGAGAGACCCTAAGTTCGATTCCCGCCCTGTACAACCCCACATTCACCTGTGTGGAATGAAACCATGTCACAAGTGATGATGTGCAACTATGGAGACGGCTCTGGGCCCTCCCTTTTTTTTCTCCTCTCTTTCATCTCTCATCTCTCAAACAGTAAAATAAATCTTTGAAAAAGAAAGGCACAAGAACATAAAAATATGATGTAGTAATTGAGATTAGTATTTAGTGTGTTTTGAAACACCCGTCAGCCAAGTATTTGGTAGAAATATATAATATTGAGGCAGTGCAGTATATTTTGCTGATGAGTGTAACCGAACTGCTGGGATTGGAATCTCAGCTCTGCTGTTCATTATTTTTACAATCTTGGGCAAAGTGCTTATCTCTTTGAGCCTTGGTTTTCTCATCTAAAAATGGAGATATATAATACTTAACTTATCGAACTGTCATGAAGTTAAATAACTGTCTCGCTGTGTGTATGTGTTTTATTCAAGTTATATAGATATATTTATAAACAATGTAGAATAGTACCTGGAAAATAATGAGCATTAAATAAGTACTTTCAATGTGTTGTCATGATTAGTAGTAGAAGGCATTTCAGTGGATAAATTATATAAACATGCAATAATAATGGGCATATAAAATACAAAATATATAGCAGTTATTACTTGAAAATTACCACCTACTGGAGTTCATATTTTTTCTCAGTTTATAGAGACTAAAATAATGAATTTAAGTATCATAACATAGTGTTTTCTCTTTTCTAGTTTATCAGAGAAGATATGAAATATAAAGATGCAACTAATAAACACAGCCATCTTCACAGAGAAGATAAACACATAACTGTTGAGGATTTATGGAAACGATGGAAAACATCAGAAGGTAAGACTGTTTTGTGATCTGGATCCTTACCTGCCCGTCTATCCTGCTTGGTCATTGTCATTGTTAACTCATTAATTGTATATGATCTTACAAAAAAAATTAAAAAATCAAAACATTTCTGTGAGAGTATTTATATTTCAGTAAGTAATTATTTTATCAAATAGACATGAATCCCTAAAAAGTTTTCATTTTAGTTATGGAGAATAGTTTCTGAAGACTTTAGAAGGCATAGAATTTTAAGCTTTAAGCTTAAATAAACCTTTTATGAAGTCTTCTAATAGTTGCATGATGAAGTTATATGATTTATATTTGATTCCTTTTTCTACTCCTAAGTCCTCAAGCTTTTTATGGGCAATAATGGTTTAGGGCAGGAAAAGTATATGACCTACAACCTCAACTTGATCCCTATTATTATACTAGAAAGTTACTAAGTTTTTTTTAAAGTCCAGTAAGCTTATTTTTTTTGAGTAAGAGTCAACCAGAATAGTTTTTTCTAATATTTCTGTTTTTTTATCAAAATCAATTATGTTATAGAATATATTTTTCTCTGCAAGTTTGATGAAATGAAATTAAAAAAAAAATAGCTGAGGCAGATTACAAAGTAGTAGTATAAAGAAAATATAAAGTTTACTGGACTGTCAGTGGTAATGTTTAGAAATGGGAAAGTATGAAAAAATAAATTCCATCAATGCTTAGTATTTTTATTAAATGTAAAAAGTTTATATCTTGCTTACATTTTTGTTTTTATAGTTGAAATATACTGTGAAGGAGAAAAAGGAGGAAGGTAAAAAATACTGACTTAAATGAAAGATACATAGACTTTAGAAATCTCTCCATTTCCTTTCCCCCATACCATTTTTAAGTAATAGGAACTTGGTTATGAATAGGAATAAATGAATATAAATTTTATGTGGGAAAGTGTGAGAATGGTGAGAAACTCAGTAAGACATAATCTACTCAAATGAAGTATCTTAGCAATGTGTTGATAATACTAAAAGAATGGGAGACCCATATAGAGCTACTACGAATATTTCTATGGCTACTAGAATATTTCAGATTTTGTGTATGTCACAACCATGTTGGAATGAAGGAAAAAAGATTTGACCACTTCTCATTACCTGTTATGCTACCATTGGGTTCAGCCCCCATCCCTCACCTAGGTAATTGCAATGGCCACCTAATGGCCTCCCTGTGTATACTTGTGCTCTGCTGTAGTCTGTTCTTCATTTAGCAGAGTGGCAACCTATTTAAAATATAAATCAGATCTGCTCAGTTCCCTATCATAGCTCAGAGTAAAAGCCAGAATTGTTACAAAACCCTGTGAGCGTCTGCCTGGCCTGCCTTCTCCTCCCACCCTGTTCCCTCTCCTTTTCTGTCCTGTCCGTTAGTCTTCCACACTTCCTGTGCTCTGTCCTAGCTGGACTCCTTGCTACTCTGCAACTGCAGGAATGCAAAGCTGCTCCTGGCTAGCTTCCTTACCTCTTTGATTAAAGTCTGTATCAGAGCTATCCTCTCATGAGGCCTGTCCTGCTCACTCTATTTAAAATTGTAGGCCATGCTTCCCCCAACCCCCCTTGTTTTTTGGCACTCCTGATCCTTATTACTCAGCTTCACAGTTTCTTTTTCCCCTATCATGTATCACCTTCTAAGATATTATATAATTGACTTATTCGATATGTTTGTCTCCTTTCTCTCTCTCCCCTGCCTCCAAGAATGTAAGCCTCAGAAGCCCAGGAGGTCTTTGTCTATTTTGTTTATTAATGTATCCCAAACCCAATGGGATGCTGTCCTTAAGCCTTGTTTTGACATCCCACCCTAGTGAGCTCAGCTGAGCTTTTTTTTTTTTTTTTTTGCTTTTAGCTTAGGGCCTTTGCAAGTTGAAAAATGCCTCTTAAATCTCTTTTTCTCTATGTTTTTACCTTAATTTCTACCCTCTAAGATTTTACCATTGTGATGATGAGATTTTTCCTCTAAGTCTCCAGAGAGTTGGCTTAAATGATCTACTCTCTGCTGCTTTTTCTCCAAACCCTGGCTCTTACATAATCTTTTTAGGGGATTAGGGTGTGGGAATAGTAGTCTTAGGGCTCTTACTAAAATAGCTACAGGAAAGGGAAGAGAGAGCAAGAGTGAAATAAACCTCCACTAGAAGCTTTATAGTGACCTAATTCATTTTCTCAACCCATGTCAGACTTTTTTTATTTATAAAGGGGTCATGGAAAGACGGGACATTGTTACTAGATCACTGGTTCTTAAATCGTATCCTGACAAACCCCAGGTTGCCTGAGGGTATCTCAGGGACGAGGCATGATGAATGTGCAGGGATTTGCTTTATTTGCTATATTTAGTTTGTATTTTAAGAGTTCCCTTGGGAAACAGAAAATGATTATTGTGAAAAGTTTTGGAAACTGTTGATACAGAGATTAGAATGTACCTCTAACAATAATATGAGTAATTCACGGTTGTTTAGTTGAATATGAATACAAATATACACATGTGGACACATACATGCACACAGAAACATAAATAGTTATACTTTGTGCATCGTTATTATCTCGTATTTGTTGTGTCTTATTGCCTAGAGTAGTGCCTTATTTACTTGATATTCAGTAAATAGTTGTTGAATAAATGAATGTATAATGCCCAATAAGCATTGAATGTACTGCAGTTCTTCAGATATTCAACTCATCAAACATCATTTGAGTATAGGCATTTCTGCCAGAATGAAATGTATGCATTCCTGGAAAATGTATGTTTTGCAAAGTTAGGAACTTAAACATTACAGAATTTATGGGAAAAAATGGAGTTGAAGCAGGCTACTCAAAACCTATGCAACTTTGTAACCAGAACACTAACAGCACTAAGAAAAATACTAGCACGGGTAAAAAGATGTGTTAAATTTATAATCAATAAATACTGTAGTAGATGTAGGACTTTACCTTAAAAAAAAAGAGATACCGGTAACTCATTGGAAAGTGGTACTATGTAAGGTTGAGGTTACTAAATTATGAAGACAGAGGCTAAGTGCCTGAAAACGAGAATTGAGCAACAAACTTTTCTAAGATAGAGGCTGTGGCCAAATTGAGTTAAGGAAGAGTGGTGAGGGGACATGAAGTTCACAGCATAATGTTTTGGCATTCTGTATTCTTTGTATCTATTTGCTGCTACCTAGCAGTATAAAATGATAAAACGTGAGGAAAAGTCACATGTGAAATGATATGACTTTTATATTATGTAGACATGATTTCTTATTAACCAGATGTACATAAGCTAATGCATATTACAGAAGCACAAGTAGTGGAACAGGATGTATTATGTGCAAAGCAGTCGTGAGTGCCTGGGTATTAAAGGTGATTTACATAGTTCTCTGGGCTATAAGGATTAAATATCTGAGTAGGAAAAACAAAGTAAACAAATAATTACAGTATATGGCAATATGTGCAATAATAGAAGTAAGGCTGGAAGGAGTAATTAATTCTCTGATAGGATTATACATACGAGGTGGTGTTTGCCATAGTCTGTGAAGGTTGACTAGGGGTTCTGGAAGGGGATAAAGAGGTAGACCCCTCATGGCTCCTTCTTTAGTTACCTGAAAATTTGTGAGAAGTGCAAGTGGAGGTGGCATGCTATAGGAAGTGTGAGCTTTCAAACCATGCAAGTTTAACTCCCAGCCTTTCTACTTATGAACATTAAGACATTGGGCACTTTTTAAAATTCACTTATAAAGTTCAATTCTTGTGTTCTTGTGTGATACAAATGTGTAATGTAGTACAAGTGCCTGGTGTAATTCCTGGCAACACCTGGTAGGCACTAAATGTTTACTTATTTTTGCAATAAAGCTGAATAAACTAAAATGTTCAGCTGTACTTAGAGTTTCATAAGGTTTTTCATTCCATTTCATAATACTTATTAATAAAATGAACAGATCAATTAGAATTAATATCACTGGAGTATGTAATTTTCTGGAGGGTGAAATGTGCCTATGATTTTTAGGGAAGGTTGTCAACTGACTGAAAGTAAATTTGTGCTACTTAGATATTGATCCTGATTTCACACAGAAAAATTTCTATGTGACCCATATGCACTTTTTTGATTTCTGTAGAGAATGGTCAAGTTGCACATGGCAACAGTCCAGTGCAAATGAGAGCTGTTTTAAAAACTAGTGTTACTGCTGGTGGGAATGTAAACTGGTACAGCCACTATGGAAGGCTGTATGGAGATTCCTCAAAAAATTACGAATGGAATTACCATATGACCCAGCCATCCCTCTACTGGGCATCTACCCAAAAAACTTGAAAACTTTGATCTTTAAAGATGTTTGTACCCGCATGTTCATCGCAGCACTGTTCACAGTGGCCAGAACATG
>PVKE010025131.1:0-23288 GCA_004027555.1 Craseonycteris thonglongyai
TATTTATGCGAATCTTTGTTTTCAAACATGAATTGAATAAAATCACGATATAGATCTCGACTTACCGATGAGCATCTTAATAATTGTTTGCTAACAGGGTTGTCGTCATACTCTCCTAATTACGAGGCACTGGCCAATGAAATGCAATGCCAAAGATCACACTGACAGATTGTTTTTTTTATGTTTTCTTTTATGTTTTCTTTTATGTTTTTTTAAATGATTTTATTATATGTGTGTTTTTTATTTACTGTGTATTATGTTTTGTATATATATTTCTTTGTGTGTATATAATTTATACAATAAATTTATTATTTTAAAATTATTTTTGTTTATTATTTTTTATTCTTGTTCAGTAATAAATATCCTTAGAAATAGCTGGTTCCCGCTGCCCTACCGATATTTTAGAATGCGCCCTAGGGTATAAAAAGGTTGGGAACCCCTGCTTTAACCTTTAGAGGTTAAGATTTGAACTTGAGTTTTGGGAGAGACACAAACATTCAGACCATAGCAGGTATGGTCTCATGGTTATTACTTAATAATACACAGGATATATATCAATGTATACATATATATAATGTTAAACTTATGTGTTATGTACTTTCATTCTTGAAGATTATAGAGTTAAAAGGCATGTAAATCATAAATCCACAAACATGCAATAAAAAAATGGGTAATGCCAGGATATGGATATACCTCTGAAAATTATAGACACCCATCAGTTAAATTCTCAGGTGTGATGCCACATCATTTACTTTCAAGATTCACTAATTTCCAGAGCAACAGGGGAAGATGTTGTAGATGACAAGAACTGTTTATTTGGTAGTAAAAGAATAACCCAAAAAAGGAACTTGGACCCAAGGGAAAAGAACAAAGTATGAAAGGAGGAATGAGTTAAGAAGACTTCAAACAGTGGTATAGAAATTGAAAAGCCCATTTGCTTGAATTGGCTACTGACATATGTCTGTTTAAGGGTATGTCTAGAATTTATTTTTTTATATTTTATAGAAATGCAGAATTGCACATTGTGAACTGTCCTTTGTAGCTGAATGATGAAAACCTGGTAGAGATATAAAGTTCAAATATTTTGTGTCATAATTGCAGTATGATGATAAAATTACATTTCTTTTTGTGCACTGATGCTCATAGGTATGCACATTTATATACTAACACACTACTGTGAATAATATTCTGTACAATGCCATTTTCCTCTCCCATTATGCTTGACAAATCAATCTACACACTACGGCATTATATCTGTGTAGAGTTAAAAAGTGGCTGTGTCATATGACAATAGCAAGTTCTGAACATAGTTCACATTAATGAGAGTTTTAAAAATATTTTTTTCTTTTTTAAAAAAGATTTTTATTAAAAATATAGCTAACATACAATATTATATTCGTTTCAGGGACATACCATAGTTATAGAACATTTATATATCAAATGAAGTGATCACCATGACAAGTCCAGAAACCATCTGACCCTATACTATACTATCACAATATGATTGACTATATTCCCCATGCTGTATATTATAGCCCCATGATGTAATTGTTTTATACCTGGAAATTTGGACCTCTTATTCCCCTTTACCTTTTCTGCCCTTAAAACTTTTTCAATTACAGTGACATTCCATATTTTTATATTACTTTCAGGTGTACAGCATAGTGGTTAGACATTTATATAATTTAAGAAGTGATCCTCTTGTCTATTCTAGTACCCAACTGGCACTATACACTGTTATTAACATATCATTGACTATATTCTGTATACTTTACTTTATATCCCCTGACTCTTTTGTAACTATCAATTTGTACTTCTTAATCCCTTCACCTTTTATACCTTTCCCCTCAATGCCCTCCCATCTATTACCCCAACAAATCTAGTACCTATATGACACCATACCTAGTTATTACATTATTGACTGTATTCTTATACTATACCCTGCATCCACATAACTACTTTGCAACACCAATTTCTTAAACCCTTTTCAAACTTTACTAGTCCATACCAATTATTTTTTCAGCCTACTCACACAGAAGTTATACACATTATAAAATAGAGTAATAACATCTTCTATAGTACTCATCAAACATAAACTATCCAGCCAAGGTTAAATATTCTTTTTATCACTGAACCAGAAAGTGTTACATCTAAAAGGAAAGTGAGGCCTAGAGCACTTAACTTGCTCAAGCAAGCAACTAGCTACTAATTAGTAGCAGAGAGAGTTAGGACTAGAACCCAGTTCTCTAAACTTCAAAGCCAAAGAAGATTTGGAACTAGAATCCAGATCTCCAAACTCCAAAATTCTGAGTATTGTACAAGAAATATAGAAAAAATTATACTGGTCCTCAATAATTCACTAAAAGTCTATAGTTGCATACTTCTCTGATTAATTATGTATAATTACAGTAATAGAGTCAATTGCAGATCTAATGCAAACAGGATTTACAAAAAAACAATGTGGATAATCTCAAGTCATTTATGTATAGTTCTGGCATACATAGTGTAATTGTTTTTCTTCCTGGATCTAGACCCTCTTAATTATTATAGATTCATTTGAGATCAATACTAAAATAAACTAGAATTTAAAAAATTAAAAAAGCAAAACTGGCATGGGGTAAGAGTAGAAATGAGAGTGGAACTAGGGAGAGAGAGGCATGCTGGCTGTGAAGAAAAAGTTATCCCAAGATTATAAAATTGTTGTACTCAATGCTCAAGACATAATCCATTCATGTTTGATAGAGAGTTCTATAATTGTAAGTGGAGTCCTCCACCCACTTCTTCTACACTCCTGCTTTTAAATGGCTAAAACCTCATTCCCTTACTGGGAATAAGGAAAAATATGAAGAAATTAGATCTTAAAAGTACAGCACTCTTACTGAGAGTAAAGGTTTCACACAATCTCTACAAGGTTAAAGTGAAGAAAGTGAGGAATGAATTCTTCATGGTCATCATTGAAATTCATGACTACATTCTGTAGACCCAGCATAGAGCAACTTAAATTTCCCCCAGGCAACTGTTGAAAGTGAGGAAAACCTACTGCACTACTAACTAAAGGAGCATTTCAGACTCCAGATCTGTCGATTATCTCTCTTTAACACTCACTAAACAACTCTGACAGAAAGAAAAGGAGAAGAAAGAGGAGATGGGAGATGGAAAAAGTATAGGAAGGAAAAAAGCAGATGAAAAAAAAGAAGGAAAAAGGTATTAAGGGATATCACTTTTCAGGAGACTAAAATCCCTTAAACCAATCTACAAAGAAGTCATTTATACAAAAGTAAAAGTCAGCTTATTAGTTGCAGAAATATTGAAGTTGTTGGTATTTGTTTCTAAACAAAGTGGATAGACTTTACAAAAAACAGTAGTAATAATTATATCATCACAATTGAGCCATATTCTCTTTTTGTGTAATAATAGGTATACTGCATCAATAAACAGATAAAGAGGAAGCATGAAAAGTGAATAAATAGATCAATAAAAGCTGAAGGAACCAGAGTACTTAAAGCCCTTTGTTTATTAGATTATTTCTATGCAACTACTCAAACTGTAATGTTAGTTTATTTTCTTGTTTAAATCTCAGTTTCTAGGTAGGCAAGGACAAGATGAAATATGAATTTTTTTCCAACAGCAACTGCTACTTAAAGCCAGTTGGTCATAGAAGAAGTGAAGCTGTTCATGCTTTCCCACTCTTGAACTAAAATCAGAAAGATGCTCAAACTAAGTAATCATCATTTGTTTTTATCAGAAGATAAGAAGAATTGACTTTACAGTATAAAGAAAGAAGGAAAACACTGTAGCTCAGGGGTAAAAAAGCCACTTGAAGGCATTATCCTAGGTAGTATTTATTGTACTATTTTTTGCTACTATTGTTACTATCATTAGTATCCAGTTCCCTCTACTTGTGACTGCCCAAGCATGTGCAATGACATTGACATTTTTTTATCCTATAGACAAGAAGTCATAAATTTTACTCTAAATTTGTCAAGTTTTATGTGCCTTTTATCTCCTTCACACTTAGAAAATATAAACAAGCATTTAAAAAGTACAAGTTTCTTTCACTATAAAATATTAATTTCAAATTCATTAGCAATTGCTATTGCACCTTACAATGGGGAGACAAAAAAAGAAGCTGATCACAACAGTATGGTTTCATACTGTTGAGGGGAATGTAAATTAGTTTATCCTTTCTGGAAGGCAACTTGGCAATATATCAAAATCATTAAAAATACTCTTTGAACTAGATTTTAGATGTCTAGGAATTTATTTCACAGAAACAATCATGGTGGTTTTCAAAGATTTATATATTAAATATGTTTAATGAAGTATTGCTTATGACTGAGACAAATTAAAACCACCTAAACTTTCAGTAGGTAGCATCAGCACCTTTAAAATTATTCAACAATTTGTGTTGAGTGCCTACTATATCCTAAGCACAGTGGATTCATTAAATTTAAAATGTATTCTTAATATAAAATACAATGCATCAGGTTTTTTTTTAATCTGTATGATCCCAAATTGTTTTAAAATTTAGACTACTTCTATAAAAATTTCAAATAAAGTTTTTTGGGGTTGTTTTGGGGGGGAGGGGAAGAGATGATAAAATTATGCTAAAGTTCATTTGTAAAGAACAAATGCTTGAGTAAAACCAAGATAATATGAAAAGAAAAGTAATTCAATTAAAAATATTGATTATTGGAATGCCAGGATAACTCAGCAATTGAGTGCTTGCCTCACAGTCACGAGGTCCAAAGTTCAATTTCTGGCCCTGGCCCATGCAAACATATATGCTACACTGTGGCACAAATGGTAACCACTAGGATGGCGCCATGGTGAAGGTTCACACCGCCCATGTGGGAGGCCTCAGGTTTGGTTCCCACCCCATTTGGCCCCACATCCACCTGTGTGGAATAAAACTATGTCACAACTAATGATGTACAACTATGGATACTGATCCAGATCTTCCCTCTTCTCTATTTCTCTATTTCTTTTTCTCTCTCTCTCTTTCTCGCTCTCTCTCTCTCTCTCTCTCTCTCTCTCTCTCTCTCTCATCTTCTCTCAAACAATAAAATAAATCTTTAAAAAATAAATAAAAATAAAAATATTATTAACAAAGAAAGTTGAAAAATGAACCCCAAATCTCTCAGAATTTAGTCTATGATAATTGTTGTGCACAAAAGAAGATTGTATAACTAATATTGTTGCAGCAATTGATTACATTGTATTTCCATATTACACAGAAAAATAAATTCCAGATGGATTAAAAAACTAAAGGTAAAAAAACAAGAACATGATATTGCTATAGTAAAATATATGTAAATATTTATGTTATTCTGGATAGGAACAACATTCTTAAAAATAACACTAAAGGTGGGCCCTCAAAAGGAGAAAAATAAACTTTAGATCTGATGAGACAGAATTGATTTTCTTCAATTTTAATTGAAAGATAAAATGTCAAGATTGGAAAAGAAATTCCATCATATATAATAAGGAGTTAATACTCTTAGCATAATAAAGATCCCTTACAAATCAGTAAGAATAAACTACCTATTAAAATAATGTACATTATTTTATGTTAGACTGTTCTAAATACTTGATACATACACGTTTATTCATTAGATCCTTGGAAACTGAGACACCAAGAGATTAAGTAAACACCCAAGGTTATAGAATTGATAAATACTAATTGTAGAGCCAAGATTCAAACTCTATCATCAACAGTAAAATTCCAAAATTTATTCTATTTCTCAAAAAAAATGAGCACCAAATTTATGAAAAAAAGATAGTCAATAAAAATAAACAAATGAAAAAATATTCCACATCACTAGTAATTAAAGAAATGTAAATTATACTAAAAAATAAGTTGTCACTTGTCCCTGTCATATTGCCAATTGTTGAAAATAATGACAATAAAGTGTAAGTATGAATGTAACAAAATAAATACTGTCATACACTACTGGTAAGAATAAATTGGTTCAACTTTTCTGGACAACATTTTGACAATATGATTACCTAACGATTCATTTCTAAGAATATGAACTAAAGAAATCATCAGATATGTGTGTAAAGCTACAAAGGAGTTTGTTGCAATGTTGTTAATAGAAAATAAGAAATAATCTACCTATAGATGATCAGCTAAACTATGAAATATCCACAAATAGAATAGTATACAACCACTAAAAATAATGATGTAAAAAATAGCAATGGGATGCCAGGATAGCTCAACAGGTTGAATGCTTACCTTGCCGCTGAGAGGTTTGGGAATCAAGTCCCAGCCCTGGCCCATGGAGACCCATATGCTGAGCTGCCCTCCGTTTGGCTTATGCCTTGTATGGCCCCAAGCCTACCTGTGTAGAGTGAAACTACATAGCAACTAGTGATGTACAAAAACTGTGGAGACTGCTCTTGGCCCTCCCCTCTTCTCTCTGTCTCTCTCTCTCACCTTCTCTCAAACAATAAAATAAATCTTTTAAAAAAATAGCAGCATCATGAGAAAATGTACCGGTAAATGATGTGATATACTGTTAAATAAAAAAGAAGATTATGAAACATTTGTTGGCACATCATTCCATTTTTATTTGAATAGTAAATATAGATATAAATATTATAGAGAGAGAGAGACATAAAATTTTGATACTGGGCATATATACACCTTGATATTATAATGATTATATCTGAAAAAGAGTAGTTTTTTTCTTCTTTTCCTTTATTTTTATGTGTTTCCTAAATTTCCTATACGCAATACCTATTACTTGTGAAGAAAATAATAAAGTTTATTTAGAAAAAAAGGCATGTAAGAGAATATTTAATGACATAGGAGAAATGATCATAATATGTTAACTCAAAGTAAGTTGCAAAACAGCATATGCAATAAGATATCACTTTTCTTTTAAAAAATATGTTTATCTAAGTAAAAAAAAATCTTCTGAGATATAATCAGTATAAGCATTTTGAAGTAGCTCCTGATGTCATTATGAAAGATATTTTTTAGTTTCTCTTATAAATTTTCCAAATTTTCTTCAATAATCATCTTTTAATCAGAAAAAGCAATGAGAAATATATATTTTATGCTTTTCTCCATAGCCGTTCTAATTGTTTAACAAACCTGAAATTTCAGGAAAATAAAAAAATAACATACTGCTTCTCATTGTCAAAACATACACAAAAATATATGATAGTTTTTCTATGAAAAGCACATTTCAAAAATGAATGATTCTGGATGGTGAGCACATAATGCAATGCATAGGCAATATAATGTAGAGTTGTACACCTGAAAACTATGTAATTGTTACCAACCAATGTCACCCCAATAAATTTAACAATAAAAATAAATTGAAAGAAAAAAAAAGATAAGAATATTCTATCCAATCAAATTTTATTTAAAATTATCAAACCCTATAATTGTACTAATAACAAATTGCAAATAAGTCCTACAAGGTAATCAGGCAAATCTCTTTCATATGTGTCCATCTGTTTCATAGATTGGTAGGTATAGTTAACTGAAATAATTACAAGTGGTTAAGCAGATCATTAAAGCAAATATGCTGACAATGGTAATCAATATGCCAAGACCAAAAAAGAAAATAGAATAGGGATCAATTATTTGGATATGTGGCATTACCACAAGTCCTGGCCTAGATTTCTAAATATATGTGATCTTGAGTAAATCAGTCTCTCCAAGTTTTAGATTGCTAAGCTTTAACAATAGAGTAAAAAAAATTAGACTATTTTGCTTTGAAAATACAGTAAATATTTATATAAATGTAAAAACATTTCATATGACTAAGGTAATATAAACCGTGGAGTAGCTCCAAAATTATACTTACTTAATTAAAGATAGATGAAAATGATAGTGACATGAGACAAAAAAATTTTTTTTTTTTAAGAAATAAAGAAAATAATGAAAGAAAGCTGACATCCTTGACAATTAATTTCATTTATAGGGTATCAATGCTCAGGAAAACTTAGTAGCTGTTTTCCTACTCTCAGAAGGTCAGAAGAACTGGGACCAAATTTCTGAATTTTGGCTGTGAGCCACAAGGCTAATCACCTAGTAGCACTTCTCCACATGGAGAAGCTGATATAACATCAACAAATTCTTTATCAAAATCAACACTTTGTAACACTGAGAATATTAAAAGTGTTGTAATCTATAAATGGCCCAGACTGTCCTGATAAAACTTTATCCCCGTTGGGCACTATATTTAAAAGCATATTCACAAAATGTTTCACTTTACCTTTTCTACAATTTTTAAGTCATATATTTTCTTCCATTTCTGAGAGAGTCTGTTTGTTTTTGAAATTCTGCATATGATATTTATATATATTCTTCATGGAAATATGCATGATATAGTCAGTTTCATTTTTCATACTAAGGGAGAAAACATGCTTTAAATGTTTTATTTTTCAATACAAAACTCTCCAGTTCCTTAACTTTCACATTAACTTTCACTGACTTTTTATCTCTTTAAAATTTCACCTTTTCGCCTCATCTCCTCCTCCTATCCAAATACACACACCACAGGCACAGTGCTAAACTTTTTTAAATAAACATATAAACATAAAATCACCTGAAGGTGACAAAGTTGTACGTTGCTTCCCAAAGAAGTTTGTTAAGGTAGTAAAAGAAATTAGTAGGCATTCTAATCAAAGTCTGGTAACAGTTTTTCTAAGTAATGTTATCCAAAATAATAAACAGCCATTACAACAAGCCAGTTCTCAAGTTAATCATTATAAAAGAGAAGTAAAAGACTTATTTAAACAAATAAACAGTCTTTGTCTATAAAAAATATTTTATCTTTTACTTTACTTATTACAGGTTTTCTGGTTATCTCAGGGTTGCTTCTCTCCCAACCATCATCAAACCATACAGTAAACACTTTTGTCAAATGCACCATCTCTTCAGCTAATAAATAACAACATACCTGGCTCCTGTACACATAAAGAACAACCTATATGCTTAATCAAATACCTTAACTTCAGGAATTAGCTTCTCCCCTTTGTACTTTGGTGGTCACAGTATCTTCATGGGAAGCCTCTATTGCTGTCATTATTTCTAATTTGAAATCATCCTATACCTCCACACCCTTCCCCGAAGGAAACATAGCTTTTATCTTTGTCTTGCACATGCATACATAGTTAGGGTAAAAAAGTAAATTGCCATTTGCAACTTTCTTTCAATAATAAAATAGAAAATAAACAAGGAGTCCTATTACAGAATGTCAATGCACATTCAGCACCAAGTAACCACTGAAACGCATTGTTACCCTACTTGCCTAATTTTCGAAAGTTAGAGAAAATCTCAACCTGAGGAGAAATTATCTGAAGGTAAATAAATGCTATATTTTATACTGCGCATGAAGCTTGTGTCCATTTTGAATAAAATTCTGCAATTTTGGATGTTTCTATGCATAGGTCCAAGAAATAAACCTAAAATGAAGTTACAGAACTCATTGTGAGGTCATTGCCAACTTCAGGGTAAGTCTTAATGAAAGAGAGAGTGAATGGCATGAAATGAAAAATAAAATGTTTTTGGGAAGCCAGGATGGCTCAATGGGTTGAGTGCTCACTTTGCAGCCCCAGGCACCGAGGATCAAATCCCGGCCCTGGCCCGTGAGGACCCATATGCTGAACTGGGGAGTGCCCCCAGTTCGGTTCTCACTGGTGTTAGACCCCGGCCCAGTTCTTGCCCTGTGCAGCCCCGCACCCACCTGTGGAATGAAACTATGTGGAAAAACCAATGATGTACAACTATGGAGACTGTCCGGGGACCTCTCCCTTCTCTCTGTCTCTGTCTCTGTATCTCTCTCTCTCTCTCTCTCTCTCTCTCTCTCTCTCTCTCTCTCTCTCTCTCTCTCTCTCTCTCTCTGTCAAAAAAAAAAAAAAATTGACCAACAAGTGTTGGTGAGGATATGGAGAAAAAGGAACACTGCTACTCTGTTGGTGGGATTGCAAATTGGTCCAGACTCTGTGGAAAACAGTATGGAGGTTCCTCAAAAAATTAAAAATGAAACTACCTATGACCCAGCAATTCCACTCCTGAGTATTTACAAAAAAAAAAATTCATTGAGAAAGCTGGGATGGCTCAGCAGGTTAAGCGCTCACTTTGAAGCCCAGGGGACCGAGGATCGAATCCCAGCCCCGGCCCCGGCCCATGCGGACCCAAATGCTGAACTGGGATGTGCCCCCAGTTCAGTTCTTGCCAGGACCTATGTGGGAGGCTCCCGGCCCAGTTCCTGCCCTGCGCAGCCCTGTGCCCACCTGTGGAGTGAAACTATATGAAAAACTAATGTCAACTATGGAGACTGCTCTGGGCCCTCCCCTTTCTCTCTGTCTCTCTCTGTCTCTGTTTCTCTCTGTCAAAAATCAATAAAATAAATAAATCTTTAAAAATAAAAAAAATCCAAAACACTAATTTAAAAAAATGTATGTGCCCCTATGTTCACTGCAGCATTATTCACAATAGCCAAGATATGAAAATAACTTACATTCCCATCAATAAATAATTAGATAAAGAAGCTGTGATACATTTATAATGGAGTAGTACATGGCCATGAAGAATAAAATCGTACCTTTTGCAACAATGGAACTAGGAGATATCATGCCAAGCAAAATAAATCAAACTGAGAAAGACAAATATCATATAATCTCACTTATATGTGGAATCTAAAGAACAGAATAAATGAACAATCAAAACAGAAAAAAAATAAATGCTCATGGACACAGACAATAGTTAGTGACTTCCAGAGTGGAGGGAGGTGGCGGTGTGCAGATCCAAGTATATGGTGATGGAAAAAAAAAAACAAAAGCCTGATTCTGGGTGGTTAGCTCATGATGAACACATAGATGGTGTATTATAGCATTGTACACTGGAACCTATGTAAATGTATCCCAATGTCACCCCAATAAATTTAATAATAATAAAAATTTTAAAAGAACCAAATTCTTAACCACCACTTAACCTCTTAAATACCATAAAAGAATCTAATTGTAACTTTTTGTTCCTTGAAATTACCATCTTTATTTCATGTGTAATTAGAACTATACATTGAAATTAAAACATGTTTCCCCAGGAAATGTTGCTAAGAATAAATAATACAATGGTGTCTTGGCTAATTACTATATCCTATGTAATTTCACAAATCAGAACCTTTTGATATAGGAAATTTAACAAAGAATGAACTCATGATTCTAGGAATTCTGAAAGAGAGGTTCATTTAACAAGTAATAACAATTGCTCCTTCTATGTTAGATTTTTTAAAGTTCCATTATTTCAGGATTAATTTGGGCCGGATATCGAGTTCCTTAGACACTTCCATACTTATGTTACTACATTTCCCCAAAGATTCCCTTACACAGCAACATCCCTATAATAGAGCAATGAGAACTGGCAGAGGCAAAACCCCAAACAGATGTCTCAAGGTGATACACTAAAAGCTTATTTACTTCTCTTAAAGGAGAAGTCCTAAGCTCAGAATCTATTTACTCTTACTTCAGACATAATTATAGCACTTTTAATTATTTGAGGGGCACACTTGGACTCAAATTCTGATTCTAATATTTACTAGTAGTATGCTCTTGGGAAAGTTTCTCAACTTCTCTGACTCTAGGTATTTTTTATCTGTAAAATAGTCCACCTTGCTGGAGTGATGCAGTAATAAACCCAATTGGCACAGTATATGTAAATGCTTAGTACAGTGCCTAGCATATAGTAAGTGCTCAATAAATTGTTGCTATCTAATAAAAAATGAACTAATAGCAATTCAAGGACTTAACTGTGATAAAAAGCATAATTCATGTGAAAGTACCTACTTAGTGCAATACAACAAAAAGGAGCTCTATAAAATGTCATTTCCCTCTCTTCTTATCTAATTTAACAGCCCATAGCTAAATAGAAATAGCAGCTAGGGGTAAGAAAGGAGGATTGATATTACTAGAGACAAAAACACTAATTACAGAGAAATGACAGCTTAAAGTCTGGAAACAAAGGCAAAGACAGAAAATCCAAAATGTAGACATAGGAACTCAAAAAGTATAGCACTTCGAAGGCCACTCAATATATAGATAAGCAGCCTAAACAGTCCATCAACTCAAGGAGCAGTTCAGGAATCAAATGTCCATAATGATAACACTGAGTCATCAATACAAGCTACTAAAAAATTAAAATTTAAAATTTTAATATAAAGCTGGATATGCTATAACCTCAACTATATATACATTACATCAAAATTTTACATGATAGTACCTCTGGTAATAGAATTATGGATGATGTTAAATATTCTATAATTTTCCTATATTTTCTAAACAATAAACTATTTAGGGAATCAAAATGTATAGGTAAATTGTTAAAATAATGATGGTGCTTAAAGAAGCAGTCTTTAGAAATCTAAGAGATACATGAATGTATAAAGGAGGAATGAACTCATTCTGGAGTGAGTCCCTTGTTCAAATAGCCTACCTACATTGACCCTAATACAAAGAGATATTACAAAACTAAATAATGTTTTAAAAAATTGATTAAATATTGCACTTAAAAAATAAAAAATGCTAAAAGTAGATTCATCTTGGAGTACTATTATAAATAGCAGTCAATATCAACACAAAGTCACATATGATTACCTCTATCTTTTCATGCAACATTTTGACACACCCTCATTTTTAGGATAAAAAAATGTTTACACAACTCTAGGGTCAGAACAAAATAAACTGATAAAATGAAGAAATTTCAAGAAGTATAATCGTCAGTGAAATGCACTTTTTTACCTTCTAAACAGAAATTAGAATGTGTTAGGTAAATTTATATATTATTGAGTTATCAGTGATTCTGCATAAGCTGAAAAAGAAAGGAAAGGGGGCAGCAAAAAAGCAAATTTATGTATCAGAAATAAACCTATGACAATTGTTTTTCTTTCTGATCTATAAAATGAATCACTCATTGTTACTGTCTAACTGAACACCATATACAATTAGTACAGAAAATGCCAGAGAGCTATACAGCAGATACCGGCAAATTTTTTCATCAAGAAAAAATCATTCTCAGAAATAAAAATCATTTTCCTGTTTCTTTATAACTAGAACTCTAATTTTAAGAGAGAAACATAGAAGAAAAAAACAGGCACAAAGTACCAGGACACTGGCAACTCTCAATTACTTTAAATACTGGTATTATTTTCACAGTAATTGTACAATGCTAGTAAAGATTTAAGATACACCAAAAAAAAAAACACACAGTCATACAATTAACCTGTGGCATTAGTAGGACTAAAATTTAGGTTATATGCTTCCCCATTCCCAATTAATATTCAATTTAACTTTTCCATAATTTCCCCTAAAACTTGATATCTCCAGGTCTGATTGGCACTTTAGCTGAAGGCAATGGACACCATTAATATCAGATACATCTATAATTTGTAATTAAAGGAGGGTGTCTACATCATACTTGTAAATTGTTTTCTGAAGTGCATTTTATCTTTGGAAAATCAAAATGCTTTTAGGTGTGCTTTATTCCTAGTAGTGTCATTATTTTCATGTCTTATTTCCATCACTTAAATATCCAAATACTAAATATAACATTAAATATTTCCACCACAGTTTACTTTCAATAAACAGAAGGGTGAAGAAAAATAAATATCTTCCCTTTATCATGTTTGGGAGCATATTTTAATCCATTTTTATATTAGATACATCCAAGTCTTAGAAATGTAACTCCTGTGACCACAACACAGGAGTTTCTCACAGCACTTAAAGGAAAAAGGGCATAATAAGTGTTTTGGTTCTGATTCATTTTCTGTTCTCTTGAATTATTTAATTCTGTGGACATCTCAGACAACTGCAATATCATTTTTGACTGAATTAAGTACAGAAGAGAAAAATATGTAAAACATTTAATTAAAATGTTCATTTTTTTTCTCCCCCACTCCCTATCCTACTAGCTAATAGTCATCCAAACTAAAAGGACAGTTTCATGTTAGCTGCTGTGAAATTAATTGCTTTGGGCCATGCTTCTATCTTCAGAGATCTGTGGTTTCTAGAACCATATTGTTCTCTGGGGTCAGTCCCTTGCACATGGCTCTCAAGCTTCTGACTTTATTTCAAAACTGTTCAAAAACTCATAAGAGGGAAGCCGGGATGGCTCAGTGGGTTAAGCGCTCACTTTGCAGCCCTGGGGACCGAGGATCGAATCCCGGCCCCGGCCTGTGCGGACCCATATGCTGAACTGGGGAGTGCCCCCAGTTCAGTTCTCACCAAGGCGAGACCCCGGCCCAGTTCCTGCCCTGTGCAGCCCCGCCCACCTGTGGAATAAAACTATGTGGAAAAACCAATGATGTGCAACTATGGAGACTGTTCTGGGCCCTCCCCCTTCTCTCTATCTCTGTCTCTGTATCTCTGTCTCTCTCTCTCTGTCAAAAACAAATAAATCTTAAAAAAAACTCATAAGAAGAATCTGCTTGTATTGGTATACATATGGTTCTTGAGGGATGTTAGTCAAGACTCTTTCCTCCTCATACATGTGGTTTTGCATTTAGCTTGCAAAATAAAGTAATAATAAGAGTTGGAGAAAAATATCTATTCTGTTTTAATATTTTTATTTCAATGCAGGAAAAGCAAACCAAAAACAAAAGTTTATTTTTCTGATTATAAGTGGGGACACCACATTGGGAAAATTCTTTTTCCTACTTGATGTGGTCCTATAGCATAAAAACCGATCATGCCAATCTCCTGCTTAAAAACCTTTATTTTCTCATAACCTATGGAATAAACTCCAAATTCCTTGGTATGGATAAAAGACCTATTAATTTCTTCCAAATTATCTTTTTGATCTTATCTTCTGACACCCAAACACTTTGCAACTCAACACCTGATCTTCTCTAATTATTCTCTGTTGATCTTCTTAGTCATCTTTGCTTAATTTCTGTTCATATAGCTTGTATAGTTCTTCTTAATTTATGGCCTTAAAAAATTCTATTCCCTATATGTCACTTCTTCACCAAGTTATCTCCTACTCATTTTGTAGGACTCAGCTTGAATATCATTAGTCAACATCCTTTCTTTTTTTTCAGATTTTTATTTTATTGTGTTTGACAGAGACGAGAGAAGGGGAGGGCCCAGAACAGTCTTCATAGCTGTATGTCATCAGTTTCTGACATGATTTCATTCCACACAAGTGGGTGGAGGCTGTGCAGGGCAGAAACTGGGCTAGGGGCCACCCATATGGGAGGCATGCCCCCTCGAGGCTGGGGCCGAACCAGGGGGCGAGAACCAAACTGGGCCCCCCCCACATGGAAAGCAAAGCCCAGTTCAGCATATGGGTCCACATAGGCCTGGGCCAGGACCGGGACTCGATCCTTGGACCCCAGGGCTGCAAAGCGAGCTATCAACCCACTAAGCCATCCTGGTATCCTCCATTATTTCTTAAAGTAGTTTTTTTTCCCCCTGCCCTAATATTGCTCTTTTTTTTTTTTTAATGAGACATATATATGTTAGACCAGTTAATATTGTATATGAGTATAAAGGGGTTTGAAAGCATACAGGACAGATTGATATAGTAATAAGTTTGGGAAATGAAATAGAATTCAGGATGGAGAGAGACATTTTTAATTTTTTTCTTTGCTTTTTTTTCAATAATTATTTATTCAAGAAATATTTAATGATTGCCTGACACATGCCAGGAACTATTTTATAACAAAAATGCATTTGTGTATTACTTGTATAATTCTAAAATATTTTTTATTTTTTAAATAAAAGCAGTAACTCGATAAAGAGAAAATGAAATAACAGAACATCTCTAAGGTACTTAAAAGTAAAATCCTTCAGGATGCAGGTAGAGTGCCTGCCTTGAAACTGGGAGGTCTGGGGATCGAATCCCAGTCCCAGTCCATGCAAGCCCATATGCTGAACTTCAGCACAACTGTTTACTGCCAGGATGGCAGTGAAGGTTCCTGTCTTCCATGCGGGAGGTCACCAGTTCTTTTCTTGCCTCAAGTGGCCTCACATCCACCTGTGTGGAATGCAACCTTGTCACAACTAATGATGTACAACTATGGAAACTGCTCTGGGTGCTCCCCCCCCACCCTTCTCTCTCACCTTCTCTCAAATAATAAAATTAATCTTTTTAAAAAAATGCAATCCTTTATCTTGTTAAAGTACCAGAAGCTCAGGAGTATTTTTAAAGTAAGTAAATAAATTCAGTGTTAGTTTTAAATCTGTTCTATGTAACCTAAATTAAAATATCATTGTTTAACTCTAGACTGAATGGGGAAGAAACAAACCAATTTCTCTTTCTCTCCCTTGTAACACAGTTCTATTCTCTTTTGCCAATTCTTCCAAGGTTTGAAAATAGCTGGTGAAGTTTAAAGTTCTAATTTGGAGTAATTCCAGGCATCATACGGCCGCCTACAGATAAAAATATATAGACTTCTTTTTAATTCACACTCTTATTAGAATAAGTATGGCTGAGCAACCCAGAAAGTAAACCTGGTCTTCATGAAGTTCATTCTTGGCATCACATAATAGAGAAATGTATTTTACCCTTTATGTTGACATACCTGATTGTCTTTGCCAGGTGACACATAAAGTACATCTTTTAAACTTTAATATTGAAATAACTTGATATAACTCAATATTTTAATCTTTCTCCCCAATTCCTTCCAGTAACAAGCTCTTCTATACCTCAACAAGGAAGCTCATTTCATTTTCAGACAACACTAATCGTTACAAAGTTTTTCTCCTGCTGTTTCTGTGACCCTGCCTCCCTGTGACTTTCACCTGCTAACTTGGCTTTGGCCCTCCATAGTATATGCTTTTTCCCTATGGCACCTCAGGACAGCTATCAGGTTATCTTAAGACTTCTGTTCTACAGAATAAACATGCCCGGTTCTTTTAACCTAAGAGAAGCTTCCGCCAACTGGCCCAGAAGAGTGAGAATTAAATTTCTCTGCAACCAAGCTTTATCCAACTGAAAATTACAAAAGTTGGCCTTTACCTTAATGCAGCAAACAGCCCTCTTGGCTAATCATTACCAATACCTCCTGGTATTGGTCTTCAAAGAGATATCCCTCCACTTTCCTGCACACATGGATATATGCAACTTATATATTGCCTTCTTTTATTTTAATAAAATCTTTTAAATGGGCACCAGGAGATGTCCATCCCCAGGTCACGTGGCTTGGGTTTCTACCCAAGATGCTTGTACCCTCTGGTAATCACATAGTTTTATTTTAGCTACACTTAATTTACTCCAAATTATGGTATTTCATTCTAAGTCCATACTTATTTCCCCCTATTTTAGGACCCCTAAGATATCAGGCAAGGACTAGACCCACTAATCTTCATCCAATAAGCCATTAGCTTAGAATAAACTAGCAATGTATCTGTTAATTATATGCATTTAACTACCTCAGTTACATTCATTAGAGATTGTTCATTACTTTAAATCTTTAGAAAATTCGAAAAAAAAAAAAGTTTAAGTCTGGAAAACCTATCAAGGACGTCCACCTAATTCATCCTGGTCCTTAGAAGAACTTAATTATACCCTCCAATATGAACCTTTTTTTGGAGGAGTAGAGGTAGAGGAAATATTAGTCTTTCCTAAAAAACAATCCTAAAAAAAACATTTTTTTAAGTTTAGTCCTAGCTCCTGTCTATTTCTGTCCCAGTTTTCCTGGGTATGAAAGAAAGTAATAAGACCCTTGCTTTAACTATTCACAGTGTTACTATAAGAAATGTATAAGGTAATTTATTAAAAGTTCATTTAAAAGTATAAAGTACAATAAAACTGTAAGGTACAATATTATTAATAATAATGGCACTTTTTATAACCACAAATGAGACACTCCGCAAATCCCCTCCTCCTTTAAACACTAAGACATTTTAATTAAATTATTTTTTATTTTATTTTCCCACACGACCAACCAAAAACAATTTTTTTCAGCATAATCTTGTAGCATTGAACTTTAATTACAAATGCCAGCAGAGATTTAAACAAAGTACAATATAAATATATCCATACATTTTGAAAACCTCCTCTCAGCTTGACTTCATTTTTTTTTCTTTTTTATAACTTTTTCTAATTATATTCTCCTGAAAAAATACCCAAACTGCCTAGCAATAATAGTATAGCAACTGTCACAACTATGAATCTTTTAGCTATAGTTAACCCACCTTAAAACTCTTACAGGTGGCCTCATGGCTTTGCTTTGTAAAAGTAGCAGATATATTTTCTCAATTGTGTATTCTATATTTTCCCAGATTTTTAGAGCCCATTACAATGTTTTCATATTAAGATTACAGCCATTCTGACTGCTCTACATGTTTATAATTTAAAAGCTCAGTCCTTATATCCAGGAATGCAGATTCCCCAAAATGAGAACACAAACGTGAAAGAGTGCACTGAAAAACAAGAAGCAACAATGGAGAAAAGCTGTCATATATTCTCCAGCTAGATGATAAGAAACAGAAAAGACCGTACCATTATCCTTCACCCTAAACTTCCCTAGCATCAAGTTGCATAATTTTACCTAAACAGTATGTACAAACTAACTCACAGACTCCATTTTTATGTAATTTTCTTTTTCTCTCAATACCCTTTTCTTCCTCTTTCTCATTCACTACATTCCACTCCCTGATAACAACAAATATTTACTGAATGCCTGTAATGTACAAATCCACATGTGCTAAATGCTTGGGAAAACATGTGAGAACAAAATAGGCCAGTCCAGAGTAAAGGACAGACATTAAACAAAAATCACACAAATAAACACAATTTTAAATTGCAATATCTGCTATAAAAAAGGTTAAGAGGTGGGAAGCAAGATCTTTGCACGCAGAAAGATTTGAATTGAAAGAATCAGGGAAGGAATTTAAACAGGGACCGAAGGATAAGCAGGAGTTATTCTGAAGAAGAATGAAAAGAAGTGTATTCCAGTTGAGGAGACAGCATTATGTGAAGACCTCGGAGCAGGAAAAAACTTGGTGTGTAGACCAGAATAGCAAATGAATCAGAAAGAAGCATTGGGAAAAAGGCAAGAGCTGAGGCTGGTAACGCAGGGACCAGAAAATGCCAGGACAAGGCTTTGCAGATTATGTTAAGGATTTTTTGTTTTAATTAAGTGTAATAGGAAGAAAAGAAAAAGTCTTTCTTGGATCTCAAAGAATGATAAGCAGAGTTTTTCCTCCTATATAATGAAAAGTATAAAGAAAAGCAGGAAAGCATAGAAATGATAAACACCAAATTCAAAAGAATGGTTGATTACCTCTGGCACAAAGAGAGGGAGATATAAAATTGGTAAAGAGGCTTCAGCAGTATTAGTAAAGTTTTATTTTTTATAAATACATCAGTATTTTAACCTATTCTTTATACTTTTTTGTATGACTGAAATTTTCATAATAAAAATTTCTTAAAGAATTAAAGAATGCCAATAATTCATGCATTCATTTCCTTCTCTACTTTCCTAGGTTCATATCAAATCTTCTCAATTTTGAGAAAGACAAACACACAGAATTTAGGGATCTCTTCTCTATGCACTTTGTTTCCTAGACCTTTATTGTTCTTACCTTAATCATCAGATGTTAAATACTGCTTAATTAGTTTATCTTTTGTTTTGGCATACACTATAATCCTTGTAGCTTTCCAACAATCACAGAATTAATATGGGGATTAGAGATAAAACATTTAACATAGCATTTGGCACACAAGAGCTCAATAAATTTTAACTGTTGTTTTTTACACTCTATATTCCTGAGTCCTAAATATGGGCAGAACACAAGAACTAAAAAGAAAGAAAAATGTTGAGTGTATATGGTCAAATTCACGCTCTGGTATTTTGAGTACATATATACTAAATATATGAATATATATATTTACAAACACACAAACACATGCACACATATAACATATATTTCCAACATTAAATTTACAGTATTTTTAAACACCTTTTCTGTGCTCTTAAGTATTAAATAACAAAATGTTACTTTGAGGCCTTTTTGTTGCCACTAAAGAAATACCTTTAAAGCAAAGATTACAATCCTGTATTTGATGGTGCACAGCTACAATTTAAGCTAACTTTAATAAGTTTACTAACTTCTCCTAAGAATAAAGCTACATTGAAATGATTTATGATTGCATAAAGCTGCAATAATATTCAATATGGTCCATATTGTGTTTAAAATGCTCATTTTTGCAATATCAAGTAATTCATGCCAAACTTTAATCTTATAGAATCATATATTGGCATCAAAAGTTTTTTTACAACAAAAGGAGCAGTCTTTGATGCAAGAACATTATTAAAATCATATCTTTTCACTTAATTTTCTTTGTACAAATAGCACAGATCCTCTCATTTCTTTCCTTCCAACTCACAAATACAATAAAAGCTATCTTTAGAAAGGTCCTTAAATTAAACATCACGATAAAATGAGTACTAAGATCCAGAAAATAAGAGAACTTATGACAGGTTTTTATTTTTTTACCTAGAAGTCTGAAAAATATCTCACTGAATCTTTTGTAAATATTACATTTTAAATTATATTTTAATACCGAAGAACCCAGAACTTTCTCTTGTGAAAAAAACAACAGCTTGTCACTCAGTATTTTTCAGTTTGAGGTTTAGACTTTGATTGTTTTAGTAACCATTCCTCCATGCCCGCTTCCTTGTTTTTAATCAAAAATCTAATCATGTATTTTTATAATATTCAAAATTAAATATATTTATCTACTTATGTAAATACTTTTCAGTTAACTTTTGCCGATAGTCTTTGTAGGGATCTCATTAACAAACACATTTGGAACTTTTTATATTTGTTCTGGCAGTTTGTAAATTCATATTAGGTTCAACTGTTTCAATAGGTCAAAATTCTACACATTTTAAAAAATGGATATAAAAGATTAATTCCAAGTTTTACTTTACTTACCAAGCTCTGCCATTCCACCTCACTGCCTGAACAATATTATCAGCTCTTTGGATACTCATTCTTGCTAAAGGATATTTCTTCTCTAGCTGGATTAATAATCAACTTTCTAGATAGTTCATTTGTAATTCTCTCCTGGTTAACCCTTAACATTACAGCAGTCTGCCCCACTCATGCTAATCAATTTTTGAAGCAGAAAGAAAAAGATGAAATTTAATTACGCAGATAACAATTGGAAAATAAAAATGAGGAACAATCTAGATTAGGCACAAGAGAACAGTCAGCTTTACTTTTTTATATACTAAAAAGTATAAATCTTTATATATTGCAAAAGCACTCGGGTCATAAAAGTAAGAAACAGATACATAGAGAGAAAAACCTAATAGGCTTATAGCAGTCCATTACATATCACCATGTTTTCTTCTTTCTTACATGAGATAAATACAAATCAATTCTGAGCATAACAGACACATTTCTCTTAGTAGAAAGGTCTGAATTTCAAACTCTAAATTCCTTCTCTCTCAATGGTTTTAATCACTTGGCTCCCATACTACAATAAGTGCTATCTAACTAAGGCTTTATGGAAATTTTCCCAAAATATAATCTGTAAACACTTGAAAGACAATAATCTGGGGTGCTTGTTAATAATATATACACTCGGGTCCCACTTCAGAAATCCAAAGCACCCCACGGGATTCTTATGTACATTAAATGTTTAAGAGCCACTGCTTTAGAACCATATCTGATCTTATTTAAACGAGACTCCAATACAAATCCCCTGGGACACAGAATGAAATTAATTACTCCTATTGCTAGTTTGACTTTGGCTTTTTGCTTTGATTCCAATAACTAGGACTCCACCTTATTTTCCTCTACTTGAGTGTACTCCTCCATCCAAGACCATGACCCTTCCATGGTCTCAGCAACATTCCACTTGCAGACTACTCAGAAACCAGAACTGGTCCTTTAACACCACTTCGCATCTGCAGCCTCATTGTGGCCCAGCTGCCTAAATCTCTAAGTACCACTTGCCCCAGACGTTTCTTTCTTTGTCTGTCTTATGAAATACATTAGTTTTCTGTTTTATGCCTCTCTTCTACATACAGGGACTATACTTATTGTTGTTCATTGTCCCATCTTTTAGCTAATGCATTTTGTCTGCTCTATTAACTTTACCCAAAAGCTGTTCAAATCCCAGTGGATCACTCCACCTTCCTTCTTATGATGAACAGAACTTGCTTAGTCACAGTTAGAGATATGAAATGAATAATTAGCTAAAAGGTGAAAAGACAGATATGGCAGCCATTGTTTTCTCAAATTGCTAAAATAAAGACCACATTCATAATCAGAATAAGAGAAGAGATAATGACTGTGGAAAAAGAAGAACCATGGAAAGCCAGAAGAAAATCCTTGACAACTGAAATATATATAGGCCAGGTAAAACAAAGTGGAAAATGTTTTAATTTTAATTTCATATGGTTTTATTTTCATGGAACTTATTTTTAAAAGTCAACAAAACAATGATTAATTAACCCGGAGAAAAGACTAAAGTGAGTAACAGAAAAATAGTACTAGACTAGCAGAACTCAGAAGACTTGGATTTCTCATGGACTCTAACACTTCTTAGATTTCTGATCTAGATTAAATCTCTTAAGTTTTCTGTCTTTGATCCCATATGAATATAATAAGCAATGATTCGTATGCTTATGATTACTTTGATAATTAAATAAGATCATATTTATTAGAAAGCTTTAAAATTATACATGCCATATAAATATAAAGAATTACTATAGCTATATAAATTGCTGTTATATAAAAACAATAATTAACATTTATCCACAAAGGACACAAAGTGGCAATAAATATATATATATATATATATATATATATATATATATACACACACACATATATTTAACTTAAGAATTATTGTTTTATAATATTTTATTGGTTATATTAGTTTGTTTTACAATATAGCTATTTAACATTTTTATACAATACAGCAGGGGTTCCCAACCTTTTTATACCCTAGGGCGCATTCTAAAATATCGGTAGGGCAGCGGGAACCAGCTATTTCTAAGGATATTTATTATTGAACAAGAATAAAAAATAATAAACAAAAATAATTTTAAAATAATAAATTTATTGTACAAATTCTATACACACAAAGAAACATATATACAAAACATAATACAAAGTAAATAAAAAACACACATATAATAAAATCATTTAAAAAAACATAAAAGAAAACATAAAAAAAACAATCTGTCAGTGTGATCTTTGGCATTGCATTTCATTGGCCAGTGCCTCGTAATTAGGAGAGTATGACGACAACCCTGTTAGCAAACAATTATTAAGATGCTCATCGGTAAGTCGAGATCTATATC
>PVKE010025132.1:0-23276 GCA_004027555.1 Craseonycteris thonglongyai
AAAAAATAAATAAATAAATAAAAAATAAAGTAAGGTTTGTAATGAAAAGTATCTGTATGGAACAAGAGAAAGATGAAAATGTTCAGTGAGTTTCATAAACTTTCACTATGTTTGAAACATAGCATTTCTTACCTTTAAAAAATAATGTTAAAAATACATAATTATAGTTTTTAAATGGTCTGTAAATTTAGTAAGAAAAAATGGATAAACAGAAGGCAGGGAATTATGTAGCCAAAACACAAGGGAAAAAAATGAGAAAAATACAAAATAAGATGGCAAACACAAGGTCAAATAGCTCAGGAATCAAGATAAATAGAGATAGACAAAATGTACTTATTAAAAGGAGTGACTAGCTGACTGATAAAAAAGATCAATTATAAGCTATTGCCATAAAAAATGATTCAGAAAAGTTAAATAGAATTTGGAAAAAAAATAAATCAGGAAAATATCATCAAAAGAAAGCTATATTAATATCAACTGCTTATAAGTTAACAAAAAGCATAATTAGAAATATAAAGATTACAGACAGAAGCATCAAGTAATCAAGATTCTATAAAAATAATGAACTAATTTATCCAACTACAACATACAAACAAGCATAGTGGAATATTTCACACAAATTTTTCTGAAATCAAATAAATAGGTAAAAAATGTAGGATATCATGAACATTTCCTTATATTATTTAGATCTATTATTTAATTTTTAATGTCTTTATAGTATTTCTTGAATATATGCACACTAAAATTTAATGACTTTTTTTGTTGAACATTCAACATATTTCAATTTTTGCTTTCACGAAGAGCATTGCAATAGATATACGTCTTGCGCTATTTTGTTATAGATTCTGTTTATTTGAATTTCTGTCTGGTATCACTTTCCTTCAGTCTGAAGAACGTCCTTTAGCATTTCTTATAGTACAGGTCAACTGCTAACAAATTCAGGTTTTGTTTGTCCAGTAATTTTACCTTCATTTTTGAAGGGTATTTTCAAGAAATTCCTGTCTGGGGTTTTCCGAGTATCTTGAATCTCCAGGGGGAAAAAAAATTGGGGGGAAATTTTGGTGATTATTCTTTCAGAATATTTTTCTTCCTCATGTTCACTCTTTCCTCCTTCTGAGACTCCTATTACACATATCTTCAGTTGTGTGATATTGTCCCCACAGGGCTCTGATGCACTATGCACTTTATTTCAACACATTCCTCTCTATTTCTAGGTTTAGATGATTTCTACGCATCTATCTGCTTTGTTTCTTTCTTCTGTGTTCTCCAATTTGCTATTAAGCGCGTCCATTTCTATTTTAGTTTTTTTTTTTCAGGTCTAGAATTTTTATTTGTTTTTTTCTTTATAGTTTTCAGTTCTCTGAATAGATTTCTTAACTATAATATTCATTTAAGAAGATAATATTTTTCTTTTAATTCTTGAACATATGCTTTGTTAGTTCTTTGGATATATTTGTAATAGCTTCTTCAAAGTTCCTGTCTCTTATATCTGGGCCAACTTAGGTCTGTTTCATAACTATTTCTTTTTCCTTGACTATGGGCCATAACTTTCTTAGGTATTTCCATATCTAATGAGTTTTTATTCTCTATATGATATTATTAGTAATACATTGTAGAGAGTGTAGATTGTATTATATGCATATTCCTGTGCAGAAAGTTGATTTTTGTTCAAGTACCATATACAATTCAACTATGATTTAATCAACTTGAATTTGTGAAGGCCTGGCTTTACGTGTTTTTAGGACAGACCTGTGAAAATCCTAAACTTTTTCTTTTTTAACGTGGAAAGATTTACCTACCAAACGCAGCCCTCTGTATGGATTTTTGTCAGGTCTTGGTTTCAGGCTTTGTTAAGGAGGCTCTAGACTAGGCTATCTAGAGTAGACTGCTGCATAGTAGAGTTATTGGATTATAGTATCTATGGAACTTTAGCTTTGCAAGATATTTCCAAATATGTGCTTCACCAAATATTTTGTTCTCATCTCAGTAGAACTTGTTCTTTGTAAACCTTCAAATAATGTCTTGTCCAAGGACAGACAGCCTAACTCAGTCACAGGCCTTCAGGGATTCCTCAAATGTTAAGATATTTTAGTTCTATATCCTCTCCCAAACCTGCTATTATCAGTTGTTTTAATTTTAGCTATTCTCATGGATATATAATAGTAAGTCATAATGGTTTTATTTTGCATCTCTCTGATGCCTAATGATATTGAGAATGTTTTTATATGTTTATTGGTTCTATCAATTTACTTATTTTATAAATAAGTAATAAACATGTAGAGATGCAAATTGATACTAATTTCTTCTGATGTATTTTTTTCCCTTCGTGGGACAGGTACAGTGAAGTTGAAAGCAATGATTTCTCTTAGAGATTGTTTGTTTGTTTGTTTGTTTGTTTGTTTTTGGCTCCTCTGACTGTAATCCTGTGATGAGAAGTGTACATCTTCCTGCAGGCCTATCTCCAGCCGTAGTTTGCTGGAGAACTCTTCTTCCAGGCCTTTTCTGTTAGGTCTGGAAGAGGTGAGTACCATCAAGTCTCTAGACGGTACTCAAGGGTAGGATTCTTTTTCTTTGTTTCAGTTTAAATATTTAGGCAACTTTATTTCCTTTACACTTATTCTAAATCCAGCATTACTATAAACCAGTTAATTTTTTAAGCTAACCTAACTTATAAAAAGAAATTGTTACCTTAAATCAAAGGACAATGTTTATAAGTACATGGATGAGCACTTTATTACTACTTGGATATTTGAAAATGAGTACATTTGAGAGAAGGAAAGTGGGGAGGTGAGGGCCTAGAGCAGTCCCATACTTGTACCTCATTAGTTGTGACATGGTTTCATTCCACACAAGTAAATGTGGAGCTATGTGAGGTGGAAACCAAACCAGGGTCCTCCTACATGGAAAGTAAGAACTTTCTCCACTGAGGGAGGCATCTTGGTAGTTACCAGCTGTGCTGCAGTTCAGCATATGGGTTTTTGTGGACCAGGGCTGGGAATTGAACCTCAGACTTTGCATTTACAAGACAAGCCCTCAACCACTGAGCTATCTCAGTGTCCCCACTTTTGCTTTTTAAATATGACATCTTAATTCCACACCCAAATCAAACATGCTTTGAACTCTGTGATATATCATCAGTCTTTCTTTGTAACTCCTCATTCATGTCCACTATAGACCTCTCTTGCCTATCCACTTCATTTCAAACTTCTTTTCATCAATGGTAGAATTATTAAATGAACACTGACTCACTCTCTTTCTATATATGGCCTACCTTTGGTCCATAGGAAACACCATGCTTTGGTGGTTGCAGGATTCTTTTCAAAGACAGACCTTTACTTTCCCTTGGCGCTGTTGCTTAGGTCAGCAACCACAGACATGCCTAACATGGTCAAACTCCAGGAGACATAGATGGTCATACAGAAAAGTCCGGCCATAATGCCTCTAGTTTCCATATTATATGGCTGGATACTTTCTAGATAGTCTTCATATGTCACCTACCAAAGAGGTTTCCTGTAAAACATTAAGTGAGGTATTAGGTACTTCCTTTTCTCTCTTTGCCCATTGAGGAGGATTCATAGCCCAACTTTCGCCAAAGAAATCAGCCTTTTATAATGCACTCTTAACAATTTTATGCTCTCTAAAGTGGTTGAGGGATTTCAAGAGTCATGAAAACAGGTCAGTTATTTGCTTTGAAAATTTGGTGAGTTAACTCACTTTGAAGTTTTTTTTTATACCTGTGATATTATATTGGGCTGAATAATATCCCTGGAAATATGTCCATATCCTAATCCCTAGAATTTTTCTAAATGTTACCTTACATAATGAAAGGGACTTTGTCAATGTGATTAAGTACAGATCTTTAGATGGGGAGATTATCCTGGACTATCTGAGTAGGCCCAATGTTATCACTGAGGCCCTTATAATAAGAAGGCATGAGGGTCAGTCAGTAATAGATGTGGTGACAGAAGCAAAAGGTATGATTCGTGTGAAGAAGGGGCCATGAGCCAAAGAATGCAGCAGCCTCTAAAAACTGAAAGAGGCAAGGAAACAATTCTCCCCTCTGGTGTCTGGAAGAAACCAGCCCTGCCAACAGCTTGACTTCAGTGCGAGACTGATTATAGACTTCTAATCTCCAGAACTGTAAGACAACAAATTAGTTGTTTTAAGCCACAAAGTGTGTGGCAATTTATTACTGTCACAAACAAACAAACAAAAACAAAAAACCAATACAGGTCTTTTAGTGCCTCAGGCAAAATTTCAAACTTAATGTCTTGTTACCCAGGCATAAGATACCCTTAGAAAACTGGGTTATTGGAATTGTTGGATTAATAGCTCACACTGCCTCTAACTACAGACAGAAATGAAGTACTCGGAGGCGAACTTCTAAAGGCTAAGTACTACCCCCTCCTCGCTCCCCCCCCCACTCCCCCCAGGATGGTACTGGTACACACTGCATAAAGATTGACCATCACTGTAGTGTTACACCTGGTTGCAAATACTAACTCTACCATATTTATTAGCCAAGTGACTTTGGGGAAGTTACCTATTTTTATTTATCTACAAAAAGGGAAAACATTACTTATTTTTCCAGTTTTATCTGAGGATTAAGTGAAATCATTTAAAAATTGGAAACCTTTTAGTCAGTACCTACTATGAAGCAATTGATTTTTTTAAAGTAAGTCATTAAACAATTAAGAGTTAAATAATTGATGACAACATTGGTGATTTATAGATTCATGATAAAAGTCAACTTGTGTTTAGTGGGTACTTATTCAGTGCTCAAGACAATCTTAAATGCTATAGTGGGTTTAAAAACATTTACCCTTGAGGTGGTTACCAAGGAGCTGCCTAAACCTTCTGTGGCTAAGTACTGAGCTGGTCAATGCCAGCCCAGTTAGGGGAGATGTCACCCTGATTCCAGAAGATAAAGTGTCCTGGTGGAAGGTAGTTAGCTTTGAAATGTCAGTTTCCTTTCGTAAAACATCAGTGCTTGCAGCATATAAAATATATTTAGTGGTGCTATTGATGGATAAATCATAAAGGACACACACTTGAAAGGTTGGTATTGATATCCTGTAAGACATATGCAGTACAACTATTGATCTAACTGTGGTGGTTGGCCGTGTGGATCACTTACAGGAGGAGCAACCCAAGTGCTCAGCGTACGCAGGTGTTTTGAGAAGGCGAGCCTTACTCTCAGCACACATTTTGGAATTTCCAATGCAGCGCATGAGATGATTTCTTTGTGTCTTGCAACAAAAATAACAAGTCTCTGTGTCCAAAAAGAAATGTTTGCTGACCATATAAGTTTGATTGATTATGACCCTTTCTTTTACCCAGATAAGGGAGACAACAGGAAGCTCCCAGGTACCTGAATAATGCTTTTGAATGAAACTATGCATTTGCCTTGTTCAACCCACAAAAACTAAGAAAAGTTTTTAGTGACATCTTGAGCCTTTACTAAGTCCTTTCTGGCTATGAACATCAGTAAGATTACTAATAATTTAAGATTCTCTAGGAAAGAGTAATGTTTATTTCATGAATAAATTATGGGGAAAATCAATGACTGGCCAATAATTATCCTGGTTAGAGGATAAGATGAATATATTCAGTTTGGAGCGCTGTATGTACAAAGGGTACTTTTCACTTCTTTTTTCTGTTACATTTCAAGAGAACAACAAAGGAACCAGTGGCTAGATCTAGCTGTTGCTGGCATAATTACACAGAGAAAAAACACACACAAAAAAACAGTGCAATTGTGTGCATCATTTAAGCATATGCCAGGATATACAAAAGAGAAATTAGATTATTATATGATTTTTCTTTCATTTTTCATTTCAAAATAGTTTCAAACTTATAAGAATGTTGCAAAAATGGTTCAAAAGAATTTCTGTATGAACTTCACCTAGATTATGCCAATGTCAAGAATATGATTATCATAAGCATGAAATTAATTTTGACATAATATTACTATCTAAACTATAGATCTTGTTAAAATTTCATCAATTGGCCCCACTAATGTCCATTTTCTGGTCTAGGGTCCAATCCAGTATCACACATTACATTTAATTATGTCTCCTTACTAATTGTTAATCTGAAATCGTTTCTCAGTCTTGGTTTTTCACAACTTGACACAGTTAAAAAATACTGGCCAGTTATTTTATAGAATGTCCCTCAATAAGGGTTTGTCTGATATTTCTTTATGATTAAATTGACATTATGCATTTTGGGCAAGTATATTAAAAAGTGACCTTTGTCCTCAGTGCATAATTCAGAAGTTGTACCTCTTCTTTATCAATTCTTAGTGACCAATTTGTCCCACAACTAGTAATGTTCACTTTAATCATTAAGTGATGTTGTCAGTTACCTCTACTTTTTCTTTTCCTGTGCAGCTTCTGAGAAGTGACTTTGAGATGACATAAAAATCCTGTCTCTCATCCACTTTTGTTCCCACCCCCAGTTTTAGTATTTGCAGATGACAACCTGAAATCATCATTACTGTGGTGATCTTCTATTCCTATTATTTCTTCTATGTTTATTACTTGGAATTCAACTGTAAGAGAGAGCATCTTCTCTCCCATTTTTAAATTTATTCAATTAATTATTAGTAATATTATGGACTAGTGGATTCTTTATTTTCTACATTGTAAACAAGTTTCTGACTTATCCTTCCTGAGCTTCTTGTCCTTAAAATGTGCAATTTATTATTTTTCTCTCATTTCTTATAGAGAAGGTAGTACAATATATAAGTTCTTGGATCTAAATCTTTGATGCAATTGAATTCCTGAGAATTTATTTTTGTGTATGATGTGAGGTATGAATCTATCTAATCTTTTTTGCATTGGTTACCCAGTTGTCTCAGCACCATTTATTAGAAGTCCACCTCAACCCCATTGATTTAAGATACCACTTTATCATACTCCAAATATCCATATGTTCTTGGGTCTATTTTTGGATTTTTATTCTAGTCCACTGGTCTGTTTTCCTATCATGAGCCTACCTAGCACTCTTTTAATTACAGAAGCTTTAGGCTATATTTTAATACAGTAGATTCTAACCTTCTGGAACCTACAGGAATTGGTAGATACCAGATAAATGTAAGTAGACTCTATTTACTGGCACTCAAGCAAAAAAAAATTTGCCAGTTGCTTGAGTTCCAGTGAACAGAGAGTCTACTGTATCTGGTATGACTAGTCTTCCCTCTGTCCCTCATATTGTCATTTTTTATTGTTTTCTTGACTATTCTATCATATTTAATTTTTGACATTAACTTTAGGGCTAACTAATCTGGTCTCATATAAAAATATGTTATTTTAATTGAGATTTTGCCAAATTTATGAATTACTTTAGGAAACACTGACATTTGCATAAAATTATCATTCCATCCATAACAAGAGATGTCTTTCCATTTGTTCAAGTTCACTTTGTATCTTTCAGAAGTTTTTGGTAGACTTTTTCTTATAGAGATTTTGCACATTTCTTATTTATTCTTAACTTTTTTATCTTCCTTGTTGTTGTAAATGGAGTCTCTTTATCATTATGTCTTTTAACTCATTATAGTTTGTATATATAAGGACTATTAATTTCAACATATTAATTTATATTCTATTACCTTACTAATTCTTTTATTTTTAAGTTAGTTTTGTCATTAATTCCCTGGAGCTTATCAGGTATATTATCATATCTCCTGCAAATCGAGAACATTTTGCCTCATTACTAACACATTCTTAGGATGGTTACGACTTCAATATACATTTTTGGCTGACATACTTTTAAGTTGACCCATAACAGTGTATAAAATTCAATATATATTCATAAAGTCTACTTTATGGGAAATGTTTAGTTCTCCTACAGTCTTTTTTTTTTTTAAGATTTATTTTTTGTTTTGACAGAGAAAGAGATGAGAGACAGAGAGAAGGGGAAGGGCCCAGAGCAGGCTCCATAGTTGTACATCATTAGTTTTCAACGTGGTTTCATTCCACACAGGTGGGTGGGAGCCACACGGGTGGAAACCAGACTGGGGGCCTCCTGCATGGGAGGCACTCTCCCACAAACTGGGGGATGAACCGGGGGCCTCCCATCTGGGATGCTCACCCTGGTGAGAACCAAACTGGGGGCACACCCTAGTTCAGCATATAGGTCCGCATGGGCTGGGGCTGGGATTCAATCCTCAGACCTCAGGGTTGCAAAGCAAGTGCTTAACCCATTCAGCCATCCTAGCATCCCTCCTATAGTCTTATCCACTATTTTTGTCCAATTGATGTTTCTTTTATTCAAGTCCTTATTAAAGTGTATTCTTGCATTTTCTATAGATTTTTTTATTAAAGATGATTACTATATTATTAAGGGCATAGATTTCTATGAAACTACCTCTATTGTGAGTTGTGACATTTAGTTTTTCTGCCCTTCATTCAATGTTTTCTTAATTTACATTCTACTTTGTCTTCTATAAGAATGTTTTTCTTCTACCTACTTTCTTTTTAATTCCAATTACCTAGTATACCTTTGTCCACCCCTTGCCTTTTTTATGCATTTCACATAACTTTCATATAGGTATGTCCTTGTATACAGTATATAATTGGGTCTTATCTTTTGAGACAAATTTAAAATGTTTTCTTTCATTTAGTAAAACCCATGTTACTTTATCAATGTGATTGATATATTTGACCCCAACTCTTTCATAATAATTTATAATTGTATGTATTCTATTTGCTATATTTCTTTATGTGTTGAACATGTGTTCTTTGATTTTCTTTTTCATTTGCTTATTAATACTTAATAATGCTTATATTATTGTTCTACTTTTGTACAATTTTTTTAAAGATTTATTTTTCTTGTTTTTGACAGACAGAGAGAAAGACACAGAGACAGAGAGATGGGGGAGGGCCCAGAACAGTCTCCACAGTTGTACATCATTGGTTTTTCCACATAGTTTCACTCCACAGGTGGGCGTGGGGCTGCACAGGGCAGGAACTGGGCCGGGGTCCCACCCCAGTGAGAACTGAACTGGGGACACTCTCCAGTTCAGCATATGGGCTGCACGACCGGGGCCGGGATTTGATCCTCAGTCCACAGGGCTGCAAAGTGAGCACTTAACCCACTGAGCCATCCCGGCTTCCCCATGTACAATGTTTTTAAGACTGTAATCCTATGTTTTCTTATTGGGAAATCATATCAATAGTTGTCAGTTTTTCGTACTACCCTTTGACTACTAACTATTGAGTTCATACAATGAGCTTATTCTACTTCCCTGTTTCCCTCTCCCTTTTCATTCCATTTTTAATTGCATTGTTTCAGCTTTGTCAAAATATATATTAATAGCATTTGCACATTAACCTCTTACCTTCATCTCAACCTTTGTTTCAATCTTAATTTTTTATCTCTCTCTCTATATATATACATTATATTGTTTATATATGTGTGTGTGTTTATTTATGTAATAAAATGCTCGCTCTCAGGTTTTTTCATAAGTTTTCCCAATAATCTCTTGGGTGAATGAAACCCTTCCTCTGGAAGATGCCATGAAAAGAGATATGGGTATACAATTCAAAGTATTAGTATGTTTAAAACAGTTTATATAACCTCAGTATTTCATAGATCACTTGACTAGATAAAATATTCTTGCTTCATACTTTATTTTACTGAGTTGTTTTATTTTGTTTGTTTTTCTTTGTTGAAACACTGCTCTATTTTTGCCTTGCTTCCCAAGTTGTGCTTGAGATGTATGCTACTAGTCTAATTAACTTATGATCATAAGTTGTTTTGCTTTTTTGCCAGGAGGACTTGAGATTTTTTATCTTTTAAGTCTTGTAGTTTTACTGGGATGTATTTGGAGTTGATTCTTCAAAGTTCATTTTTCCATGTACCAAATGGAATCTTTCAATATGTAGATTCAGAGTTTTTCCTGAAAGTTTACTTAGACTATAATTTCAAATGTTACTTTGTTTTGTTTTTGTTTTCTCAGACCCTAATTTTACATACATTATCCCTTCTTTTCCTGTCTCTCTTTCTCACCACTTTCCTCTTACCTTTTATTTCTTTCTTTATATCATTTCTATTTTCTTTGTTAGTTTCCTGAATCTTCCCAATGCTCCGTATTAAATTTCACTTGCTATCATTCCTTTGGACTTCTTTTAATTTAGTGTTCATTTTGAGCTGATCTTTTTTCTTTTTCTTCCATTTCTTTCTAAACTAAATCAATTTATTTTTTATTTCGTCTTATTTTTGCCTATCTTTTAGTTATTAAATTTCTGATTTGGTGTGCTGTTTTACATTTTTATATGCTATTTAAGTTTATTTAAATACTATGAAACATTGGTCAGTATTGTTCTATTTCATAGTTTTTTTTGGGGGGGGGCTGGTGGTGGTGGTATGGGCAGCTTCATTACCTGAGGTGAAGAATTATGAATTATTCATACACACACACACACACAGGCTGTCTGGAAAAATCCAGCCATAAATGCCTCTATTTTTGTATTACATGGCTGGATACTTTCTGGACAGCCCTCGTATTATGTGTGTGTGTGTATTCTAACACTTTGTAGACGTGCTATCTTTTCTTTTTTTTTTTTCCTGTTCATTTTCTAGTTTGGGGTTAGAATGCAATATTCTTAGTGCACTGTCATTCTCTACTCTCAGTTCAGTAAAGCCCAGTTTATTCAATGGATGTCTATTTATGAAGGGAGGGTTATATGTGTTTTGATTATATAATTTTTTCTTTCAGGATTATAAAACTTTCTTTTTATGCTTCTATTTCTCTTTACCACCCAATTGCCAAAGAGAACTTGGACCTTTCTATTTGCTTCTTTGTCCCCTAGAAGTTATATCTTTCAAAATCTGTCTTTTAATTACACATGCTTTAACCTATGCCCCCACCCCACCCCCCAGTTAGTACTGTCGTCTACCAGGAGACATTTTTTTATAATGTTTTCACACATAGGATGGGTTTCTCATGTTTGTGGCTCCTTTATATAAATTTTAGGCCAGCTGCTCCTCTCCTCCCTTCAGTGTTTTTAAATCACCTCTGCTGACCTCAAAAGCAACAGAGCATAGTAGGAGTGTGAAAGACTGCTTATTGGTAGTTGGTGTTTTCCCTTTTTAAATTGCAGTTCTTTGACAGTTGAGCCTTCTCTCTGTGCTATTTATGAAGATATGTTTTGTTTGTTTGTTTGTTTGTTCGTTTTGTTTTTTGAGAACATAGGGAAGAGAGAGATAAGCGATAAGAGTAAGAAGGAGGGGAGAAGGAGGAAAGAGAAAGGATTTATGAACATATATGAGGATAGACCAGGCTAAACAACAGTCTTGTGTTTGGCTCCTTTGAATCTTTAGGTATGTTTTTAATCATTCAATTGTCCTGGTGTTTCTGTAGAATAAAAAGTTGGTTGTTTTTTTTTATCAGAAAAAGGATTCCTTGTATTTGAGCCTTGACTTGCCCTAAGCTGATTGCATTTTGGCTATTTCTTAATGACTTTTCATCATGTGTCTAGAAAAACCATCTGCATTACGTGGAGATATTTTCTTAAGTTTAAATGCCAAGTAGTCTCTTAAAATTACTTCAAAGCATATGTGTGTATAAATTTATATGTATGTATACATGCATGTTATATGTACACATGTCATAGATATGTGTGCATGTATGTGTCCATAACATTTTGCTTCTTCTTACTTCAGCTAGCCACTTCCAGTGTCATACTCTTTAACTTGTAAACATCAACATTTTACCTTCAGACTATTTTATTCTTAAAAGACACTTCCATATTTTGAGGTCTTACTTTAATTTTTTTTTAAATTCTCATCTGACCTCATCAAAACTTCAGTCCCTAGTTCATGAGTCCTACCACCCTCTCATAATGTTTTCTGTCTTGCCATTTTCCCCTCATGCAGGTGAGAGTCCATCATCTATTACTGTAATTCAGTGCTCGCAATCTCAAAAGCTTACAGGGTCAGGAAGAAAACATAAACAAGACAGACATGCAAGACAGAGGACAGCAAGAAGGTTTGGGGACGTGGTGAACCAGATTGATGCTGCTCCATTCAAGGCATTAAAATAGGCAGTTTTAATACAGTATGCAAGCCAAACAAAATCTGTCTCTAGGCTAAATGTGTCCATTTACCTCTTGCCTTATTCCATTTATTGCTATCCTCTAAAATCTCAACTTTTGTTGAACTCACTATCAGCTTTGCCCATGTTTGCATCCAAGTTGCTTGACATTGCAGAAGAGAAAAGTCATACTGTTTACAGGCTGAACAGCTCCACTTTCAATTCACTATCATCACATCCGGAGGCCAGTGCTCCGCAGTGAGCAGTCATCCTGGACTTCTTTGAAAACTTTCTTCTTTATTTTTAATTGTTAAATTTATTGGGGCGATATTGGTTGAAAGCTTTCTATTCCTCTCTCAGAGATGACATTTCATAATTTTACTCCTCCTGTGTCATATTAGAATGCTTTTAGGTGCAGTAATAGAGTTCCCAACTAAAATGGCCTCTATTTATAAGAACTCCACTCTCTAAACTCAGTTACTTATTATCCTATTTCTTTCTTTCACAGCAGTCATTATAGTCTTTAATCATTTGGTTTGGGCTTACTGTTTTATTTATTTTTAAATTTCCCTTCACCAGAACATACACTCTCTGAGGGCAAGTGCCATGTTTCTTTTATTCACTGAGCAGCTCCACAATGGCTGTCAAGTGTTAAGTCCTAAAAAAACAAAACAAAAAAAAAAACAAAACAAAAAACACTTGTTGAATGAAGGAATCAATCAGGACAAAGGTTCAAGATGTTTGAAATGCCAGGACTTTCAGAACAAAAGGTTATTGCAGGTAAGATCTAGAACAGGGTTTGCACACATTTTTTCTATAAAGGGCCAAATAATAAATATTGTTAGCTTTGAAGTCCATACAGTCTTTATCACAACATTTCAGTTCTGTTAGTATGGCATGAACGCAGCCATAGGTAGCAAACAATAAGTTGCCGTGTCCTGTCTTGGACCACAAGCCTAGTTCACAGACCCCTGGTCTAGATGAACAGAGTCTGCACAAACCAAAACCCTGAGCTCACACTGTTACTTGTGGATGCTCAAGAAATTATATGTGTATGTGTATATTCACATCTATATTATCTACTGAAAGACCATACATCACAGTGGTTGAAAGTATGGAATCTAGAGCCATATTTCTCTGTTCAAGTCCTAGTCTTCCATGTATGTGCTTTGTGACCATGAACAAGTCACTGTCCTTTTTGCACTTTTATTTCCTCACCTTCAAAGTAAGGATAATAACAGTATCTATGTCAGAGGGGTAAAGGAGGATTAAATGAGGCAATCTTCATGAAACACTTGGAACAGAGTTTGGCACACAATAACTGATAGATGTATATGTTGAGTAAATGTAGACTTGGTTCTTGCTAAGCACTTTGCATACATTGTCTCATTTCCTTTTCGCAGAAACCCGGTGAGGTAGGTATTATAATAAATGAGGTATTCTATTTTAAAGACATGAAAGCTGAGACTCAGAAAAACTAGGTAGTTTTCACAGCAAGTGATCACACAGCAAGTGATAGTATTAAGGCCAAATAAATATAGATAAAATGCTCTGAAAAGGCAGTATAATGCATTTCCAATCAAGATGGTGGAGTAGGGAAACACTGTGCTCAACTCCTCTCAGGACCACATCAATTACAACTAAACTACAGAACAACTATCATTGAGAATCACCTAAAGTCAAACTGAACTGAAGCCCTACAACTATAGACATACAGAAGAAGCCACCTTGAGAATGGTAGGAGGGATAGAGACATGGAACAGGCTGGTCCCACACCTGCATGTGGTCATTAAAAACCAGGAGGAATACTCTACCCTGCAAAGCTGTCATTTAGAATCAAAGGACAGATAAAGAGCTTCCCAGATAAGAAAAAGCTAATAGAGTTCATCACCATTATTATAAGAAATCTTAGAGGGACTTCTTTAAGATGAAAAAAAGAAAAGATAAAAAATATAAATAATAAAATGACAGTAACTACATATCTATCAACAATTACTTTAGGGGAAGCTGGGATGGCTCAGCGGGTTGAGCACTCACTTTGCAGCCCTGGGGTCTGAGAATCAAATCCCTGCCCTGACCCCAGTCTGTGCAGACCCATATGCTGAACTAGGGTGCTCTTGTCATGTGGGAGGTCCCCAGTTCAGTTCTTGCTGTTGTCCATGCAGGAGGCCCCTGGCCCGGTTCCTGCCCTGTGCAGCTCCTCGCCCACCTGTGGAATGAAACTATATTGAAAACTGATGATGTACCACTATGGAGACTGCTCTGGGCCCTCCCCCTTCTCTCTGTCTCTCTCTATGTCAATAAACAAATAAATAAGTAAATCTTCTTTAAAAAATTACTTTAAATGTAAATGAGTTAAATGCTCTAGTCAAAAGACAAGGTAGCTGAGTGGATAAGAAAACAAGACCCTTACCTAAGTTGCCTATAAGAGACTCACTTCAGATCAAGAGGCACATACAGACTGAAAGTAAATGAATGAAAAAAAATTTTCATGAAAATGGAAACAAACAAAAAAGCTGAGGTAGCAATACATATACCAGACAAAATAGACTTTAGAACAAAGGCTAAAACAAAAGACAAAAGAAGGACCCAGTAATCTCACTTCTGGGTGTTTATCCAAAGAAACCTAAAATGCTACTTCTAGGGGACAAATGCATCCACGTGTTCACTGCAGCACTGTTCATTGTAGCCAAGATGTGCAAGCAGCTCTGGTGGCCGTCAGTGAATGAATAAATGGAATCGGTGGTGCATATATATAATGGAATATTGCTCAGCCAGGGAGGAAAGTGGTTTCTTGCCATCTCAGCATCTTTGGATGGACCTGGAAGTGTTGTACTGAATGGAGTGTGTCAGACAGAGAAAGACAAATGCAATATGTTTTCATTTATAGGTAGAATCTAAAGAACAAAATAAACTAACAAAACAGAAACAAACTTATAGATACAGAGAATATTTTGATGGTTGCCAGATTGGTGGGCATTGGGGATGAGTGAAAAGGGGGAAGGGATTAAGAAGTACAAATTGGTTGTTACAAAGTAGTCATGGAGATGTAAGGTATAGCATAAAGAATATGATGGAGGACCCCCCCCCCCCCAAAACAGAATTATCTTCTAGTGGGTGGGGCCCTTGTAGTAGAAGCCTCCCCCACTAGATGTGTTCTAGGAACCCATCTGCATCAGGTGTTGTGAGAGGCTGCATTTGGCTTCCATGAGTTTTGGGGGAGACTCTTTCAGTGCATTTGCCTATTTCATGATGCACGATTTACACAAACAACATGTGACATGACAACATACCTGCCCACACCATGCTGAGTTTTCAGCTGTTTTTAACCAAAAAACAGCATGACCTCCATGCCTCCCCCTCCCTATTCACCAGCTCTAGCTCTGCATGACCTTTTCTTTTTGTTTTCCCGGATGAAAAAGAAGTCCTCAAAGGAAAATGCTTCGCTGATGTGGCAGAAGCACTAATAGGCATCAAAATCAAAGAGTTCAAAAACTCTTTTGAGCTGTGGAAAGAGTGTCTTGATAGGTATATTGTATCAAACAAAGAGTACTTTGAAGGTGACTGAAGTTTAAACATTTAAAAATAAATACACAATTTTTTATAAATAAATTCTATTTAGTCAATAATTTGTAGAGTCAATAATTTGGTAATAACTATGTATAATGCCAGGCCAGTACTACACTAGTCAGGAAGATCACTTCTTAAATTATAAAGATGTCTAACCACTATGCTATACACCTGAAATTAATATAAAACAATATTGACTGTCAAAATAAACAAATAAATACACATAAAAATAAAGTATAATGCATTTCTTGTACCCAATATCAAAAGAAAGCTAACCAATATAGATTAGCTTCTGCACAGGATTTAACACGTGGTTGCAAGTACTCTGACACACTTCTCATTAATAGGAATTCCCTCCTCTCAAATCTAGGTGGATCTGAGACCGCTCCAACCAAGAGTATGGTAAAAGTGATAGTATGGGACTTCCAAAGGACCACTCAGCTTTTGCCTGTTCACTGAGACACAGTGTCTTAGAACTCTGAGCAGCCATGTAAAAAATCCAGTTACCCCAAAGCTGCCATAATGGGAGGAAGCCCAAACTGTATGGAGAGGCCATGCACTGGGGTGTAAGTCACAAGTCCCATCTGAGCTCAGTCCTAGAGTCAATCCCAGCCTCAGGGCCAGACATCTGAGTGAGTCCTTAAATATGTTAACCTACAGCCTTTAACTCTTTCTCATCTCAGACCCTAGCAATCATGCAGCAGACAAGCCATCCCCAATGTGTTCTGTCTGAGTTCTTGAACCACAGAATCCATGAGCCTGACAAAACAGTTGGTGTTTTATGGGACTAAGTTTGGGGGCCTTTGGTCAGCACAAAGATAAACAGAACAGCTTATTTCCAGATTCCCCTAACCCAGAATTATAGTTCAGTTAGTCAATGCTAGTCTTATTTCTCAGTGGTCTTGCTTTGTTGCTGCCCTGAATGTCTTTTGAGTTACCCAGCATTAGAAGGAGCTGAGATTTGAACCCAGGAAGTCTTCCTTTAGAGCAGGCTTGCTGACACCACACTTTGCTAGATGATTTTAAGCAAATCATTTTATTTCTTTGGGTCATTTTCCTCACCTAAAACACTCATAGTGATCAGAGCCTGCTTTGCAGGATTGCCATTAGATTCAAAGTTACCATAGGTTTAAGACTGTTTTAAAAGAATTGAGACTCCAGACCTTTGACAAGAGACCTAAAGTAGAGGGTTATTTTAATCTTCCAGGATACCAATCTTGCAAAGAAGCATATTTGCCCAAACAAATCAATAGTGTGGATGCCACAGCCACTAGAAGAGCAAGCACGCTTCTCAGCATGCACTGGGGGCTCCTAAGGAGCCTCTATGTGTGCACGTGCGTGTAATTTAATAGTGGGCCAGCCTGGTGATTTTGAAACAACTCAAGTGTCTGACATGAGAGCGAATGACAGTTCTTGGAACGAGGGCCATGAAATGCAAGTACATTGCAAATCACTCAGTTGTGCTGTCGGGGGAATCATCGTCACCATATATATTTTCTTAAATGTAGTTTCCCAGCAAACCTTCCATAAAATTCATGGCTGTGACTGACCTGTGCTACATGTTTGCTTCCACAGCTTCCTCTTCCCCTTCAAATATAACCTAGGCTTATAATGCACTTTTGGCAAACACTGTTGATTAGATACCGAACAGCCCCCTTCCTTCTTTCTGCCTCCTTCTATAAAGTCCAGAAAATTAATACTTGCCATCCCAGCTTCCCAGGCAGTTAGGGGTAGCCAGTGTCCATGAGGAATAAGTCTGAAGTCTTCTGGGAGAAGTTTTTTTTATAAAATATGTTCTTTCCTGATATAAGGACACAGTGCTGGCACAGCATTTCCTACTTACTCTTTCTGTTGCCTTGAGTGCAATGGATGGAGCTATAGCATCCATCTTGTGACAATGAGGAAAACATCAAAAGTGGTATCTGCTCTGACATTTTTGAACCAACCACCTCTCTGTGAAGAACATAGGTTGAAGTTTGCATATGCCACTGGAATTGCATTTTCTTTTACTTGCACCGTGAACAATTGAACCATTGTTCTAAGTGAGCAGGTAACTTTTACTTCCCGGCCCCTTATGAGGATGGTAGAAACAAAAGACATTGAGTGTCAAGTCAGTGAGAAGCCACACATTTCTCTCTCTCTACTAGTCCATGAATTCATTAAACACTCCCTCCACATCTTCCTATAGCTTTGCCTCTCTGCTGGTTCAGGCATTGGGTTCTTCTGCCTAGACCACTGCCCCAGCTTCCTGATTTCTTTCCATTCCCCGTTGTGTACACGCCCATTCTTTACCTGGAAGCCACAGGGCCTTTCTAAAGGCATATACCCATTCATATGTGCTCACTCATGAAAATCTGAACTTCCTTACTCTGTTGAGAAGGCCTTCCATGATTTAGCTCCTGTGTCCTTCTCCAGCTTCTTCTTCAGCCAGTTATTTTGTACTGCCCACTCTCCACAATGTTCTTAGCTCCCTAAACTCTCAGCTGCAACCACACTAAACTTAAAAGCCTCCTTTCTCATTATTCTAATCTCTCTGCCTGGGTCACTCCTTCTCACCCCAGACATCTCTGATGTAGGCATGCTTGCACGCACGCACACACACACATATACATCATGTACCCCCACGGCACTCTACTCCAGCCTTTGCAGAAGCAAACATACAACACAAGCAGTCATGTTTGTGTCTAGAGGGTAAGCCAGCTCAGGACAAGGCCTGAGTTTATCTTGCTCACTGTTATAATGCCGGTGCCTAGAGAAGTGCCTAGTACATGGCTTGGAAGGAAAGAAAGGAGATTGAAAAATATAGGAGGTCTGATGACCTCCTATTCACCATATTGGTATGGGAGGGATCCTCCGCTTTGAGTAGTAGAAGACAGCCAAACACAAATCATCAGAAACCAGACAGATGAAAGACAGCAGTTAATTAGCCACTAATCTCACTGCCGGAGGAGGAGGACACGGAAATCCATGTAAGACCACACAGAAACTGCACTTGGGGCTGTGGGAGTCAGGTTTTGTGGTGACATGGGGGTGAGGAGAGCCTTGGCTCACATGGGAGGATGTGATTGGCTTATTTCAATATTTTTATGGTCAGAGAAGGAGGTGAAACCCATTAGGTTGAAGACCAGGTAAGATGCAGCTTAACTACGCTGACAGGGAAACTTGCCAAAAAGGGCCTTTCCAGGTGGTGGTGGTCACAGTGGAGGGTGGTTCTGAAAAGAACAGGGAAGCCCACAACTATGTCTTTGGGACCCTGTGTGGCTCAAAGCTGCCAAGATAGAACTTGAACACTAATGTCTTATAATATAAAGGAAAGAAGAAAGGAAGAAGGGAAGAGAGGAGGGACGGAAAAAGAAAGAAAGAAAGAACATTTCTCCTTATATTCTATCCTCACTAAATTCAGTGGTTACTGTGGTAATCTAATTCAAGCGTGGACATTAGACACGGTGAGTTTTCAGTTACCATCCAGGGCACTCATTAATGGGTTGACCCAAATAAGGTGACCAGATTTTAACATTGGTAAAGCGGGACACCATTGACCGGGGGAGGGGGTTCTTGATTAAAAATTTGGTTTATCTCCCGCCGTTCCCTAGCTTGTCGTGTATTCTTTCCAAAAATTGGGACTTTTTAAAACGCTGCGGGATGCGGGACAAATTGTTAAAAATCGGGACTGTCCCGCCAAAAGCGGGACGGCTGGTCACCCAATCCCCATTTCCAACTTTCTTTTCTTTATTTAATATTCAGCCAGTCCTGGTCAAAGTATTGGCCAATTGGAAATAAGGGGAATTGTGCCATAGGAGTTCTGGGAAAGCTTTTGCTTCTTGATTTAGGCAATATCCTTTTCTCCTTATTTCTCCCACTTTGAGCCCCCTGGAATGTAAACTTGATGGCTAGAGCTGCAGCAGCCATCTTGTAACCATCAGAAATAACCAGGCGAAACATAAAGATCTGAAACATCTCATATAATTTGCTTTTTATTTATCATTTCTCAGGAAGCTTTTATATATTTGGGTATACCTTTTTAGTTAGAACTAATAATAAATATTTGTCATAAATATCAGATTGTCCACATCATTACATTGAATGAATATACACCACAGTATATTTGACTATTTTCCTATTGTTGTGATTATAAACTTCTACATTTTCTAAATTATTCAGGTTTGAGGAGTTAAGCATTATAGGTAGCTGTGCACACTGATGGGCTGTGATTATGGGCTGGTACTTGGGTGGGAACTGATTTGAATGCCCTCTGGGTTTCAGAAGACGTGATGAATGGATATGGAGCTTGAAAGGCTTATACTTATGTTGTGGTGATGTTTTCTAAGATATAGTAGATACCAAATCTGCCTATAGGGCCTAGGGCCTGAGTGAGCCCCATGGACAGCCCACTGGTATGATAGGAGCCAGGCCTGGAGAGATCTGGGGCTGAATTGAAATGGAAAAAGTGATATTTCAGGAGACCCAGGGCAGCATAGCTGATGTAGAGAAACAGAATCACCCTTACGAAGAGTCAGGGTGCTGCCAGAAATTAAATATATGAAATCCTATGGGTGTAGCAAGAATGGAAACAGGAAAATGAAAAACATAAGATCAATATTGTATGCTATGTGGTGGCTGTCCAAGGCTGGAGCCACGAATACTGAGTAGACACTGTTATCAGATGCCTGTCTACAGTGGTGAAGGTGGATGCAAGAGTTAAAGCATCACTTCAGCTAGATAACGCTACTTTTCATTTTTCCTGATTATTTCCCAACTCTGTTATAGAGTAAAACTATTTCTATATTTAAAAATAAATGTTAGAAAAAACTGCTCCTACATTCTCTGTCCTCTTCTACTGCTCCCCATGGCAGCCCTTGAGAAGATTCAGTGAATGTCAAGGGAGCATAGATGCGTAGACCATCCCACCTTATTCCTCTAAGAAATGCAGGGATAATTCACCGTTCTTTTTGCTAATTTGATGAGATCTATTTAGAGAACAACAACAACAAAAAAAAAAAAAACGCTCATATGCACACATTCACAAAACTTCGATCACAATACTAGAGTTAAGAATCCCACTTCAAGAGCAGATATACTGAGATTAAGAGGCTGTGACTGCCTTTTTCTCACCTCTCTACTATTTATCAGCCTGAACTTTGGAATTGTCTTCTTAGATCGCAGCCTATGACTGGACACCCAGATATGCTAAGGGGCTCTGAAAGTGCAGAGGTAAAGTCACTTTAGGACAGTCTTTTCCTGACAATGAGATTAGCATTGCTTATAGGCAACAAGAATTAAAGTTTAGAGATGAAAAAAGAGAGTAAACATGACTATTGATCACCCCGAACTACATTGAGTTCTCCATAATTCAGATGAGAAAACTTCTGTTTCCCCATCCAGGTGTTGTAAACCAGTATCCTCACACGACTTCTCCCCCTCCCCCACCCCACTGAGTTCCTGTGCTCTAGGGGACTCCTCACACTACGCCATACACCCCACTCTCGTTGAGATAGAGAGCCACCATGTCTTATTCATCCCTTCATCTCCTTTCTAAGTCACATCTTACTTTTCCCTATAAGGATTCTCTTCCTGTTCCCTCAAGTCTCACCCTACAGTTGTGAAGATACTTTCACCTGCCTTGATTGTCATTTGGATTCAGTTCCCAGCTCATAGTTTGCTCATAACCTGGGCTCTTTTGCAATTGTGTTTCTGCATGGGGCAAGTCAAAGGTAGAGATTCATGGAAAAAAAGGCCAGGAAAAAAAGATTAACAAGGAAATTAAAACGTCAAGAACTAAGCTCAATAAAACAGAAAACTTTTAACTGAGTTCAGGGGGAGACAAAATTAACAAGGGTTGTGTAATGCAGGGCAATGGTCACAGTGATGCCTGGATGTAGGTGGGGCCCTGAAGCTACTACAGTTATGGAGTTTACCATACATTAACCTCGCTTGCTAAATATTTCACTACACAAGCTTTTGAACCCTCATAATAACCCTAGGGTGTCATTATTATAACAATCACTTTGCAGATGAGGAAACTGAATTCAGAGACATGAAACAACTTACTCAATATCACAGAGCCAGAATTTGAACCCAGATTTATCTGATATCAAAGCTTTTACCAGATTCTAGAACATATGGTTGATAGTGCTTAGCACATAGTAACACCTCTATCAATATTTGTTGAGTGAGTGAATGAATGAATGATGTAGTGATGTGAGAAAGAGGAGGTTCATATATCTTGTAATGTGAATTATACATTACTGGTGTAGTGGAGAAGCTTAAATGGAAAAGGTGATTTTGTAGCTACTGAATCACTGATATTTATTGAATGTTTACTATGTGCAAAGTGTTGTAAAACTTCAGAACAAACTTCTTGAAGTCAACAGAAATATACTGAGCCCTAGACACCTGGTCAGCCCTATATTGGGCCTTCAGGAAGGCAAATTATCCTCAAGTGTTCACAGTGCAATTGCAGAAGAAAGACCTGTAATGTTTTAATTTACCTACTCTCTCCTCGCCCTCTACAACCATGAACAATCCATCAGGAGTTAGATTTCTTTGGCTCTGGGGATTTTGGAGTGATTGATGGACTCTGAATATAGTCGAAATCCACCCCCACACCCCACCCCCTTTCTAGTTCTCACAAACTCCCTGTAATAGACTCCCATGGAGTGTGAGCAATTTACAGTATAATGAATTTGTTTTATTCTTGTTCAGTCTGGGCACCAGGGCCCCTGCCTGCCTTCCTGTTGTTTTATTTGCTCTTCAGCCATTCTCATTTTTGTAGCTATTCCCGTTAGCCTTCCTTTTCTGTAAGGTCACTGTAAGGACAGGATGTAGCAATGGCCACGATGAGTTGTGAATAAGTGCAAGCCAGGTGTGTGCTGGCGATATTCTCTCTCTTCTTTTGGGCTCTTGAAATCTGGCCCATAAAGAAAAATATCACACGCTAAAGATTTAGAGCCCAAATTTCGATTTTGAGGTTGGTGTCATTCCGATGAATGCCCCTGAGCCAGGCACAACAGAGCAGTTACGGGGAGAGGTGAGGTGATTCAGTGTCGGACCTCAGTGAGCTGTAACTCACAAGGGGCGTGGGGAGACGTTTTTGCAACCACTAGAATGCGTGAGGCCAGTCTCAGCCCTATATATTGTTATTTTCCACAATGGCTGTTTCCTGGAAAATCCATCTCTTTCACCACGGGATGCTAGGGGCATTGAGCATTCGTCAGTTTGCTATACTGGTCTTGTTAACACTTGTGGCAGGATGTTAATACAGGATAATAGTAATCACATTGGTGTTAAATCTTTGCAGTGTTAGGGCAATAGCTTTGAATCTCAACCCACCACGTTTGATTAATAATGATCCTGATGGTGGCACCAGAGAAAATGGACTCCCCAGCTTTCTTGTCCAGACAGTATAAATACACCCATGCTAAATGCTTCATTTATATGTGAATACAGTTAAGATTAACTTCTAATTATTTCTGGCACATGCTCTTTAATGCTGAAGACTTTAAGTCACAGTGGTCAAAGAGTAATGCATCATAACAGGTTACAACATCTCTAAGGATTTCTTGATTGACATAAAAATATTTTCTCCTCTAACTGATTGACACTATGGCAGGTGCGAAGTGATGGCCAAGCTTCTGGCTGTCCATTAGAAGACCTTAAATCAAGGAGA
>PVKE010025133.1:0-23293 GCA_004027555.1 Craseonycteris thonglongyai
CTTTGTTGCTGAGCAGTCTCACTTGCAGAATTAATGGGGGCCTTTTGATTTACATAAACAAACAATCTGAGGCAATCAGGCTTTTGTGTTGTCTTATAGAGGGGGACTTTCAGCTTGTCAGTCCCCTTCTGGGAACAGAGATTTTTGTCCCTTTTCATAATGACCTTTTGTCATTTTCCTTGTAACAGGAGCCACAATTGTTCCACAGCTTTAATCCAGAGAGAATGACTACCTTGAGGCATATTAGTTCTGCTAACCAGCTTAACATTTCAAAACAGATTTTGTTCAAGTAAAACCTCAGCTATTTTTTAGGGGACAATGGCATCATTTCTTATTCATTAAAGAATAAAAACAGCTTATCAAAAACCTGTAAATAGGACTTTATTGTAAGTGATTCTGGCAGGAGATTCTATGGTATGCTTTCAGGAGCCCAGAGAAGGGACCTGTGAAAAAACAAACAAAAAATTCCGCCATCTTGCTAATACCAAAAACGTTACAGTTTTAGAGTAATGAATTTTGTAGATAGCTTCTTATCCTCTAGTGTATTTAGGTCTATTGAAGCCCAACACTTTTTTTTTTTAATTAAGTATATTAGCAAGACATCAGTTAGTAAAGTTACATAGGTTCCAGGTATACAATTCTATAGTACATCATCTATTTGTTGCATTATGAGCTCACCACCCAGAGTCAGTTACCAACTGTTTTATTTTTAATTCTTTTTGTTGTTGTTAGATTTATTGGGGTGACATTGTTTGGTAACAATTACATAGTTTCCAGGTTTTTATTGTTTTCTGTTTGTTTGTTTGTCTGTTTTTGAGAGAAGGTGAGAGAGAGAGAGAAAGGAAGAGTGCCCAGAGTAGTCTCTATAGTTGCATATTATCAGCTGTTACATGGCTTCATTCCACACAGGTGGATATGGGTTCTCACAAGGCAGGAACCAAACCTAAGGACTCCAGCATGGAAGGGGAGAACCTTTGCCTGCAACCTGGCACTTACCAGTTGTGCCGTAGTTCAGCATATGGCTTTGCATGGGCCAGGGCTGAGATTTGATCCCCAGACCTCACAGCTGCAAGGCAAGTGCTCAACCTCACAGTTTCAAGGTAAGTGCCCCACCAATGCACCTTTTAAAACCTTAATATAATTTCCTTCATAAATTTTGCCTCCCCTAATCAGAATTATTCTCTGTATTCTCTACTGATATTGCATGATGCTGGTAAAAATTATATAGAACCAACCCAGTCTACCCTTGGGAAAAACAGGTGATTATGTAAAACATCTGTTACTTAGCACATGTTCCTTTATAAAGAAGACATCAATTCTCTCTCTCTCTTTGTTAATCTCATAGTACAAAATGATCTCAGAGCCTTTGTTCATGCTGCTCCCATGCTTGCAATGTCTTTCATTTTCCTTAAGACCCTACTGTCCTGGCCTAACCAGGTCTTTCAGCTTCTCAGCTCTGAGGCTGAAATATCATTTCTTTAATGACACTTCCCCTGTCTCACAGGATTAAGACAGGAATCCTGATACAAATTATCTTTGTCCTTTAGAGTACTCTTTGCAGAAGTGAGTAAACACATAATTGTACAATTATGTATGTAATATCTTTTTCACCAACTAGAATTTAAGCTTTATCTGGGCAAGGATTATGTTCAACTTATTCACATGTATCCCACCTGTAGCATCTGCTTTGAACTAGGTAGGTATTCAATAAATTTTTTAAAAATGAATATATATATATATATATATATATATAGAGAGAGAGAGAGAGAGAGAGAGAGAGAGAGAGTCATAATATAAATGAATAAATTTTATTCCTAAGAGAATACATTTTTTGAAAGATTTATTTTATTGTTTTTGACAGATACAGGGACACAAACAAACAGAGAGGGACAGAGAGAAGGGGGACAGCCCAGAGCAGTCTCCATAGTTTTATGTCATCAGTCTTTGACATGGTTTCCTCCACACAGGTGGGTGGGGGCCGTGTAGGGTGGAAATGGGCTGAGGGTCTCCTGCATAGGAGGCATGCCCCTGCAAGCTGGGGCCAAACTTGGGGCCAAGAACTGGGCTGGGGACCTACCTCATGGGAGCTCTGTGGGCTGGGGGCTGGACCAGGGTCCTCCCACATGCAAAGCTTGCCCGGACGAGAACCAAACTGAGAGCCTCCCTCATTGTAAGCACACTACAGTTCAGCATATGGGTCTGCACAGGCTGGGGCCAGGATTCAATTCTCAGACCTTGGGGCTGAAAAATGAGCACCTAACCCTCTGAATCATCCTGGCTTCCCCAAGAATACATTTCAGATCTTTCTAAAGAGAAGAAGAGATTATAATTATAAATTTATTACCTTTAAAATTATATTTGGGGCTGAGCTCATTAAGGTCTAGGTTAGAAATAACAAATATATGACACGGGTCTCATTTTTTTCTCAAGTACTTGGAAGACATCTCTAAGAGATCCTAGAATTCTCTTTGTTGTCATCACTAGATCTTGACTACTACACACTAATTTTTATTGGTGTAACAGAGGAAAAATAATTTTTACTATACCCTTCTGAATTGTTGTTTGAGACTCTGTAATAAAAGACAGATTGACACACACCCACAAAAAAAGAACAAACGTTTTTAACATGTGTTCCCCTATACATAGGAGACAGACACCTGTGGAAACTAAGTAACTCCCGAGATGGCCTAAGCTATGGACTTAACGACGTCAGCTAAAGATGAAAGAAAGAAAGGTGTGTATTAGTGGGTGGGAGGCCAGTTATGAGGGGTCATAAGGAAAATCACAGTAAACAATGGTAAACTGATTTGTTATGCAGTTTTAAGTGAGTGCCTTCTCCACTGGTAAGATTCTCTTGTGATTTAGAGTCATCCTTCTCTTCCCGGTACAGAAAGGGAGATACATTAGCAAATGAAGCTTTTCTTTATAAATGTCAATTTCTCCTACAAAGTGGACTTTTCTTTATCCTCTACTTTGTTTTCAGAGCTTCTCCACTGTTTGTTGTTTCTCAGAAATAATTGGCTCACAGTAATCCTCTTCAAAAGAGATGATTTGGAGCAGTGTATTCTACTACATTTCATTTGTTTGTTCTTAATCTTTTTTTTAACAAACATTTATAAAGAACTTATTGTATGGCAGGCACTGTCAAACTGCTTCACTAGTAGTAACACATTGAATCTTCATAACAGTCATGTAAAGAAGGTACTATTATTATCCCCTTTTCACAGACTAGAAAAGTAAAGCACAGAGAGATTAGGGAACTTGGTCAAGGTCACATAGCTAGTAAGCCAACTAATGAGAGTTTGCATCATAGATCAAGCTAAGTGTTATCCATGGAATGTTTCTTTGGCCATAGGTCCCACTGAGTTCCAGCCAGATTAATTAACCACCTCAGCAACAAGGTGTACAAGAAGTTGTTGTAGCTAGGAAAGGGCAGCAGAATACCTGAGGTGGTATCAAGGTCTTTCCAAGACATAGCCCTCAGCTGCTGAGGACATGATTGGACAGGCCAGGGAGTTTCCTCTCACGAGGAATAACAGGACTAATCACTTAATTAAAAAATCAGAATCTGGAGCTTGAAGGTCAGTGTGGTCCACCCATCAATTTGAAGTGAGAACAGCCCAGGATCAAGGGCAAGAAGAAAATATGCATGGAATCAGGTGGCCAAAGTAGGAACACATGGGGACATAGTAGATTGTGAGATTCTTAAGAGCAGGAAGTGGCAGTAGTTTTACCAAATGCCCAGCAATAAACATGTAGAAATGCTCACATTAGCCTTAAAGACCTATCTTCAATAATTCTCAAGTCTCTTCAGATTGTTAAGCAGTTCAGTTCAGGAACACTGCAGAGTTAGAGTTCAATTTCTCTCTCCTACACCTAGATTTCCACCATCCTATAGAGATCTGCACCTTATACCTCTGACTTAGCGTTTATAGGAGTTTAATTTGATTTTATTATCTTATTTCTCATAGGACACTTTATCCATAAGTAGGTAAGTTGCCACCCATTTTCTGTAACAACCTATTATTTTTAACGTACATTAGAATTTGCACTAACAATCCTTAATTCAAGTACTATTGCATAATCTCCACTTCATAAAACATTACTTTTGGGGGGGATGATTTACTGGATTGGTTGTCTGTTTCCCTACTTATTTTTATTAATAGTAAAGAACATTGGATAAAGGTAACCATTATCAAATCTATACCAAAATATGATAATAAGATATTCACATGGAAATGTAAAGTATCAAAATAAAATTATATAAATACCCACATTCCATTTGTCAAATGCCAAATGATTAATGTTAAGGCTATATTATGTCCAGAAATAAGATTTGGAGAAAAGTCATAAGCTCTTGACCTTTAATAATATGTGAAAAGCCAAGCCACAAGTTAATGTTACAGCTCATACAGCCAATGAGCACAGAATAAAAACAAGAAATAAATTTAAAAGATCAGTTTTTGATCCCAGCAGCTTGGAGCCAATATATAAACAGAGATTTGCATGGTTAAGACAGGGGTATTGTAACAATCAAGGTTGAAACAGAAAGATAGAACCACTAAGACATCTATTGATCCACTGATCTATGTACTTATTTATCTATCAACCTGAAGACATTTGACCTGGAACAATTATCTGTGCTGCTTAAAGTGTCTCTGTAAATTTGCTGTCAAGTCTGGTGCCATACCATGAAGTCTATAAGGCAGGAACTTGGAAGGGGAAATAGATTTCTCGGGCAAGAACAAGCTGGAGACACAAGAACAAGCTGGAGGAACACACAAGGAATGACTGAGACTTGTGTTCGTTGTCTCTGCCTCTGACCTTAGTGGTGTGTGTGCCTCCCAGGAGAACTTGGTTCCCTTGTCATGACCGGGGACTCAGAGGAGCAGAAGGAAGATCCACAGGGAGGTGGAGCACTTGCAGACCCATTGCTGCCCCATGCACAGGTGATCCTGCAGAGCAGCCATAGTGTGCGTGAGCTACAAAACAACTGCTGCTTCACTGCTGCCCTACAAATCCCCCCCAGGGATGCCTCTTTTAGCCCACTTTTCTCTTCCTGGAAATATCAAGGACAGAGAATTCTGGGAAATGTAGTTTAGGTTGATCAGGTTGACGTATAACCTCACCACTCTGGGCTTTCAGCACCTCTATGAAGCAGTGTGGTACCACATGCAAACTTTCAGCTCAAACCCCCACCAATAACCCAGAGAATCTTCTGTAGGGAATAGAATAATGCCTCAAGGGAGTGTGAAACAATGAATGACCCTGAAGATATAGAATAATCTGAAATGGCTCACTTAAGGAATTAACATTCTAAATTGAAAAGATAGCCCAGGAAAAGTGAACTGTTACAGAAATGCAAAATGTCATAACAATAAAATCAATCAGAATCTATGTATTTTACTTCAAAAAAACGATAACTGCCTGCCACCTGGTATACTTTAGATTAAGTTGATTACCTTGTGCTGTCTTGGTACCTTGTGTTTATATGTATGCTGGGTGTGAGACAACAGCTGTCATTTTAACAATATAAGATCTCAAAGTAAAGGATTGTTTCTCTCAGGAAGTAAAGTCTATGGATAACACATGACTTTTAAGAATTTACTGTAACAGAATTTAAAAATTCAACTATATCTCACAAGAAGCATACTTTCCAACCACAGAGGTGAGTTGGATGAAAGGGGGGTGGTCTTTTTCATTGTCTCTCTAAAGACAAAGACATTTTTATATACCCAGGAAATGTATCTTTTTATGGTCTTGGAATCTGAAGCCTAGCCTCCCAATGAGTCACTGTACACCATTTAAAAAGTACTGGAAGAAACAGGTTGAGGGTTTGGTGAGATAAGAGGAGAATGTAGCTCTGAAAGAAGCCACAAAGTACCTGCAGCCCATATACGCAGGGGTGATGGATGGGGAGAGAAGGCACCAACCAAAAATTAAAAAGCCCCTTCAAATAGAGAACAAATAAGCGTTATCTTCAGTGACCCCCTGTAATGGTCAAGAGGATGAACTCAGGTACCAGACGACCTAGAATGAAATCCTAGTTCTGGTTTGTGACCTAGGCAAGTGTATGAATCAGGCCTGTTTGGGTTGCAGGAGAATGAATCTTAAACTCTGAATTTAAAACTGGTCATGTAACTAAAAAGTCCATAGTTGGCTTATACTTATTTGGAACAATGGATTTTAAGAATGTCACAGGTAAGCATTCTTTCTTGGTTGTAAGAAAGGTGAGGATTAAGAGGTACTTGGGTAGACCTAAGGCTTCTCCCTTTTAGTTTTTTTTCTTTTAGAAGATTTATTCCACTGTTCTTGACAGAGACAGACAGAGACAGAGAGAAGGGGAAGGGCCCAGAGCAGTTTCCACAGCCACACATCCTCAGTTTTCCACATGGTTTCTTTCCACATAGGTAGGTGGGGGGCGTTCAGGATGAGAACTGGACCAGAGGCCTTCCCACTGGGAAGCATGTCCCCCTGAGCCAGGGGCCAAACCAAAGGGCGAGAGCTGAACTGGGGGTCTCCCGCATGGGGAGCAGAGCCCAGTTCAGCACACAGGTCCTCACGGGCCAATGCCGGGACTCAAATCTTGGTCTCCCAGGCTGCATAGAGAGTACTTAAGCACCCACGGAGCCATCCCAGCCTCCCTATCTTTTCCTGGGTCCCATAATACCTCCAGCTAAGTGTGTTGGACTGAATGATGACCACTCCCAAACCTTTGGGTGTCCAAGCCCTAATTCACATTGGCACCCTTTAAAATGGCTTGTTGTAGGGATCATTGCCAATAATGGTGGCATCGGCTCCATCGAATAACACACACCTGGATGACTACCAGGGCTCCATCCTTTTTCCCTTGAGTTGGAATTAGTGTCTGAGCACAAGCCTAAAAACACCCCAGTGTATTGACTTGGTGAAAAATGATCCTAAAGAAATATAAAGTAAAAGGTTGACTCTGTAGACCAAGTTGTCCAACCTGCGGACTGTAAGCCACACATGGCTCAGGAAGGCTTTGAATGCAGCCCAACACAAATTCATAAACTTTCTTAGAATGTTAAGAAATTTTTGAGTTGTTTTTTTGTTGTTGTTTTTTTCAGGTCATCAGCTGTCATTATTGTTAGTATATTTTATGTGTGGCCCAGGACAATTCTTCTTCTAATGTGTCCCAGGGAAGCCAAAAGTTTGGACACCTCTTCTATAGACCTTGATCTGTAGATCTATCTCTCACATGAACCAATGTAGTAGAGAATGAATCATGTATGAGACCATTGCAGAGCAGTGACACAGGTAAGAAAGGGTGAAGCCTCACAAAATAAAATAAGTTCACTTTCTTGACTATCATTTTAAGAATATACTGGGGATACCAGGATAGCTCAGCAGTTGAGCACTTGTTTTGCAGTCACGAGGTTTGGGGTTCTATTCTGACCCTGGCTTGTGCAAACCCATATGACAGCTCAGTGGCAAAGGTTCCTGCCTCTCATGCAGGAGGTCCCTGGTTTGGTTCTTGCCCTGCATGGCCCTGCAACCATGTCACAACTAATGATGTACAACTATGGAGACTGCTCTGGGCCCTCACCCCTTCTCTTTATCTCTCTCTCCCTCTCTGTCTCTCTCTCACACACACACTTTCCTTCAAACAATGGAATAAAAATTTTAACATAAAATATATAAAGGGAATATACTATTCCATATGCATAGAGAAGCATCCCCAATGGGCTGGAATCTCTAGCGCTTTTAGCCACACAATTATTATATAATTTTGTCTTTCTCACAGTGAGATTTCTCTTAATCTATTTTAATGGAAAAAATGGTTTCTCTGTTCATGGAGACTCCCTGTTAGCTTTATAGATATGAAATTTGTGCAGGTGTTTATAAAACCACAGGAAGAGAATGTTGGGCACTCATGCACCGTCTCTGGCAGTTTGAAAGTGGTTCACAACCCTCCTGGAAAAGCAGAGCTGCATGAAAGTAGCATCACTGTCAGCAGCCTCCCTCCTAAACTATTCTGAATGTCACTGGGAGTTTAAGGCAACATGTTGTTTTTCAGAGAAGAAAGGCAACATACTAATTAAACACAGTTTTTCTTAAGGAAAAAAAAAGTGTTATCTGATTTTGTAAGAAGGCAAGTGATGTGACCATGAACAAATAAAATACAATATATCTTAAGATGCCTCTGATAATTTAGCTCTGTAAACTTTATGTCAGAAAAAACGGGAAAAATTTACATGCTCTCAATTAGTGTAATATATTTGCAGATGTATTAGAGTCTCTTGTAAAGACTTTATGTTGAATTCAGAAAAGGAATATTGGGCAGCTGTAATCCTGACCTTTAGATGAGGAGAGCAATGACTTTAAAACTCTGTTTACTGTTTAGCTGAAGCCAGACAGGAAATGTCCTTCAGAAGCTGTAGGAGACAGAGAAACAGACAGCGAGCAGTACACTCACTCAGTGAGGTCTACACCAGAAAGTAAGTCTAGGCTCTTGGAATTGATTGTGAGGGCTTTTGGTAGACCCTCAAGCCGCGACTTAACATTTGGAGACTTAACCCTCAAGCCCTGACTTAACATTTGGGGATTTATCCTCCCCAAACGGCATTTAAATTTGTCTCAAATACATGGCATGGACACTGACTTCATTTAAATGCGATATCTCATAAAGTATATCATCCACATTCGCAAAATTTTGATGGATGAGGCAAGTGGACATAAACCGAATGTCGAAACACTGCTGGGAGAGAAAATAGGGTCCGTACACATGTACATCGAAAGGGCTTTTAGTCTTCAAACCAGTCTCCCACTCCAGTCGCCAATCCTCTGTTCCCACCTCCAAATTGAGATAGTATTATAAATCCCATAGTATACCATCTGGTTCATAGAGGTTCCAAAAAATGAATTTTTAAAAGATTCGGTGTTTGTCATAATCTCCCCACACACAATACTCTTTCACACACACAATCTCAACTTTTGCCCATTTATTCCATTATTGTCCTATTATGCACAAATGCTTTATGACATGATCCAGCTACTTTTCAGGTTTATCACCTACAATGCCCATTTTCATTGCCACAGAGAGGTAGTCCAGATTACCAAACATGATTTCTCAGTGCCCCTGTCTTGGCTTAGTCTTGCCGCATATCTGGAATACCTGCCTCCTCACATTACCTAGCGTCCTCACCACTCTCTACAAAAGTCAGAACCATGTTTCAAGGCACATCTCAAATGTTACCGCCTTTACAAAGTGCCTTATGACACTTCTACCCAAAGGTTCTGCTTGCCTTTTCTTTTAGCCCCCTTAGCAATTTATCTTTATGTTGCTTTAATGATGCCTCATTGTTTTACCTTGCACTCTTAGTTGTATAATTGCCAAACCTCACTTCCAAAAAAGCTTATGTTGCAATTAAAATACTTCATTTTAAATATATTTTTATTTATTTATTTTTGACAGAGAGAGAGAGAGAGAGAGAGAGAGATACAGAGACAGAGAAAGAGCTGAACTGGGGGAGCTCCCAGTTCAGCATATGGTTCCACACAGGCCGGGGCCGGGATTTGTTCCCTGGTCCCCAGCGCTGCAAAGTGAGCGCTTAACCCACTGAGCCACCCAGGCTTCCCCTAAATACTTCATTTTAAATCTCAGTTCTGCCACTGAAAAGCTGTATGACCTTGGGCAAATAACTTAAGTTTCAGAACCTCGGGACATCTGGAGAATGCCTACTTCATGGAGGTTTTGAACAGATTAAATTGCATGACAAAATATATAAATATATGTGGATCACCTGGTAGAGTGCCTGACACATAGTGAGAGCTGAGTAATAGCAATAGCACTATTTAATCATGTATTTTCAGGTCCTTGCCAGCAGTGTGAGATTCATTTTTGAACTTTGTAGGAGCAAGCATAGCACCTGATTCGTGGTCTACATTACCTACATATGCTTTGAGTTGGCAATAGAGGTTTCTGGCATTAGAATATGACAATAAAATTCATGTGAGCATATCCCTGACCCATTTTACATCCTCCCTCTATAAATCTGTTTTTATCTGTTTAAGTTAAATGTTAGGGATACAGGATCTAAGCATTGGGTTTTCTACAGTGTAGGGTTGTGGGATGAATTAAGAAGATGCCACCTACTGGCAGACAGGCAGAGTATAAATTAGAAAATTAAATGAACATACTACTGCCTCACAAATTATCCTTGGTGTTCTCATCTTTACCCATCCTCCTGGCTGTTCACTGGACAGAATTTCTCAAAGGAATATACACTTGTGAATACACTCTTCGTGTTAAAGGGGTTTCTGTGTCAGACCAGACTAATTTGGAGGTGAATATTCTGGGTCAGATTGATCAGAACAGTAAGCCTCAGCAGAGGGGGAGCATTTATGTGTTCAGACAGGAACTGACTTGTGTGACCTGTTTTGGAACACTTCTCAGTGTGCCCCTCACCAGCAGATCTTGGGCAGATCATTGAACCCACGAAAGCCATGATTCCTGACCTGAAAAACTGAAATCATGACAGAGCCTGCCCTCAAGGCCTCTTCTGAGAAGTAAATGAGGACCTTTCTAGAAAGTTCAGTGGCTGGTATCTAATACATTCTCTAGAAATGGACCTTTTGCTGCGATAACGCAAAAACAGGTTATGCCTGCTAAACTCAGTTGTCTTCAAACTTCGGTTGTGGCCTCGATTTTTCTGTTCACCTCAATTAAAACACGGGTTTCTGGACCACACTTACAGGTATTCTGATTTAATTGAGGCCCAGAGCATGCATTATAAAGAAGAATCTGGGTGATTCTAGTACACGTTCTCATAAGCAGTATTGTGCTTCCTAACTTCCAGCACATGCCTAAACAGGGGAAAATACAGGCTAGCAACTCTCTTGGAGGACAAATTTTTTTTTCATTATTCATATTACTTAAAAACTTAAAGCCTTAATACAAATAAACTTCTGGAAATAATAGTAATAATAAAAATAGCTAATAATAACAATAATAATAACCAACATACTCTAGTACCCTTCATGCACAGAGATCGGTCAAAGACTTTTTAGTACAATAGTCCTTTAATCTTCACAACAGTCCTTTGACATAGGTACTCTTATTGTCATCATATTACAAATAAGAAAACTAGGGTACAGAAGGTTTAAGCAACTTGCCAAAGTCACCTACCCAGTGATTTTGTGAGAGACAGAGCCAGGAGACAGGATCTAAACCAAGAAGTCTGGCTCCGGAGCCTATGTTCTTAAACACAAGTTTACCCTTCATTAAAAATAGCAACATTTACTCCCAAACCAATGATAGAATAAACAGTTGTTCTTGAAAGCAAGGGACAAGTTTCCTATATAGCTTTTCTATTTAATGGAGACCCCAGGGGAACAGGTGACTAATATTGTGATCACAGGCCACCTTTTAATGCATTCAACCATCATATATTTTTTGTTTATTCTAAATAGGTTGAGATTTTGCTAATACCTCTTTTGCTATTCAATAGCACAGTGTTCAATTTCACACATTATTAACCTTCTTTAGTTGGGTGTTCATGGATAAACTTTCCAATATCTTTACACTTGTTTGCATTTCTAGTTTAGAAAGTGAACTTACTGACAAAACCAACCCATCCTTACTAAAAGCCAACGTTCACAGAGACTGAAAGTTTGAAGGCGTTCAAGTAACTTCTATCAAGGCTGGTGTTGAAGGAAAGAGTTAATGTGCACCTAAAAGCCTAAAGATTATAACTAGATTTTACCATCTATACTAAGAAATAATGTAATGGATAGAATCTTCCAGGCTATGTTTTCATGAAATTTTATAGCTGAATATAAAACTTATGCTTAGGGCTGACTTTTGCAACCAATTTTAAAGCGTGACTTGCCACTTCTTTCATCCAAAATCCCTAGGGAGACAAGAAAAATGAGTAAGAGAATGACAGGCATCAGAACTCATAGTCATCCTTAAGGTAAAATGGCTGGCAATTCAACAGTGATTTGTTTCTTTTCTCATTTCTAACCCTCATGCTCTCTGTGCAGGCTTTTAGGTAATACCAATACATGTATAGGTGGAGCATTACAGTGTTCACAGGCTTTCACAGCCATTTGATGATTGAAGCAAATCATTTCAGACAGAGCCTAGTTACGAGCTTCTGAAGGCTGTGCCTAGCAGCCCAGGATTACAGACATCCTGTCACTGATTTGACATAGGTTTAGGTAATCTATGGTGAGCAAGGAACTGCCTCTTTGTATCACACACAGAACTAGCACAGTGCCTGACAATTAGCATGCACTTCATACGTGTTTGTTAAATTAATACATAAAGTATCTTACTCAAAGCCCTCCTTTTTTTCTGAGGAAATTGAACCTCATAGAAGTGGAAAATTTTATAAAGCTGAAGTTAAAGCATGAGAGAAGGACAGGATCCAGGAAATAAAACAGAATATTTTTCCACCAATTACTTTTTTCTCCAGCTCTCATCCTTTCTCTGTATGTCTCTAAACCTTTCTTATTCTCCCTTGATTCCTTATTCATTATGTTAACTGGCATTAATAGATAAATAAAACATGTCTATATATTGAGTTAAGAAAAAATTAGAACATTTAAACTCTCTTCTTATAAAGTAGATTGACCTCAGTTAGGTTTGAGTTATTCTGTACATCGCTATGATAGTGACCTCTTTTTATTTGTCTCTCTGAGTTAGTTGCCTCCAAGGGTGAAGAGGCTCTCAATTCATCATCTAACTGACCAGCAGCTTATCTTGCCAGTTAACTTATCTATTAGTTGTTCTCTGACTTTATTTTGAGGGCTAAAGAAAAAAATAAACTTGGCAAATGCATATAAGTAATTCATGGAGATGCCAGAGTTACTAGTGAGAACTCCTCCTGCCTTTTCTCAGGGATTATGGGAGCTTTGAGTTAAATCTATGAAATTTACTGTCCAATAGTTGAATTTTCTCTATAGCATCCACTCTAGGCATTTGACTATGTCCCTTTTGAACCTATTTAAATAATGGTAAATTCAGCACTTCATGGGGGCAGCCATACTTTGAACTGCTTGGAAATCTGAAAACATCCTTGTGTGGGAAATGAACTTTAACTGACCTAAAGCTTTCACACATTGTTTTGTTTGTTTGTTTGTTTGTTTTTTGTTTGTTTGTTTTTCCTGTTAGTGTTTAAATAATGTGAATTTATTCTCCTAACGTTTATGAGGAACAGAAGTCCAAAATAAGTCTTAGGTGTTCAAATCAAGATGTTGGCAGTGCTGCATACTTCTGAAGGCTCTAGGGGACAATCTGATTCCTTGCGTTGTCCAGCTTCTAGAAGCTGCCTGTATTCCTTGGCTCATGACCCCCTCTCCATCTTCAAAGCCAGAAGCTTAGCATCTTCTCCATGTCTGCTTTTCTACCTTCCCCTTAGAACTTCTGTGATTATATCATGCACACCTGGATGATCCAAAACATTCTTTTTATCTGAAAACTTGCTTTTGCTATTATGTAAGCTAATATATTCACAGGTTTGGAGTATTAGGACATGAACCTCTTTGAGAGCCATTATTCAGCCCAATACAATTAGAAAGCAGAGAGAAACTTTTCAATGATTCATTTTTTAAATTTTTTTCTAGTTTTATTGAGAATTAATTGGCATGCACTACAGTATAAGTTTAAAGTCTATAGCATGATGGTATGATTTACATATATTGTGAAATAATTACTACAATAGAGCCAGCTAAGATCCGTTTTCTCATATAGATATGGGGCGGGGGGAGCAAAAACAAACAAACAAACAAACAAACTAGAATTATCTTCTGGAGGGCGGGCCCCATGTAGTATAGGCTCCCCTGCTAGGTGAGTGTTCTAGGAACCCATCTGCATCAGTGTACCAGCTGGCCTTCTTATGAGAGACTACATTCTGCTTCAGTGAATTTTTTATGGAGACTCAACTTGTTTGCCCATTTCAAGATGGGTGATTTACACAAACAACAAGCACCACAATAACGCATCTGCCCATACCATGCTGAATGTTCACTAGTTTTTGCCCAAAAAGTGACATGGCTATGACCCACCCTCCCTATTCACCCAATCTCTCCCTGAAAAACTGGATTTTTTTTGTTTGTTTTCTTGGATGGAAAAAGTCCTCAAAGGGAAATGTTTTGGTGATATGAAAGAGGTGAAACAAAAAGCGGCAGAAGCACTAAACGAAAATCAACAAGCTCAAAATCTGTTTTGAGCAGTGGAAAATAAGTGTCTCAACTGGTATATTGCATCAGATAGAGAGTACTTTGAAGGTGACTGAAGTTTAAACATGTGAGAATAAATATACAAATTTTTATAAATAAATTCCATTTGGGGGCATTCCCCCTTCATTAATTACACTAATTCTATAATGGAAAAGGGCTTTGTTTTTCAAAACTCTAGGTTTGTGTCTGTACCTAACACTGACTAAACATAGGGGAGTCTTTTAATGTCTTAGTGACTTTGCTTCCACACCTGTAAAATTGGGTTAATAAACGAATATGCTGCTAACACCCACGTCATAATGTTCTTATAAAAGTAAATAAAATATAGTACATGAACCTGACCTTGGAGCCTCAAGGTAGTGAATTCCAAAATGTGGAACATGATAATTTTAGGTAGTGGTTGGACATGTATGTGCTCAGTAATATTAAATCACATATTAAGAAAATTATTTTAATGATTTTTTTTTAATATTTAGTTTTATTGTTTTTTAATATTTAGAGAGAGAGAGGGATAGAGAGACAGAGAGAAGGGGGAGGCCCCAGAGCAGTCTCCGTAGTTGACAGCATTAGTTTTCCATATAGTTTCATTCCACAGGTGGATGCTGGGCTGCGCAGGGCAGGAACTGGGCCGGGAGACCCCTGCATAGGCCCCAGCAAGAACTGAACTGGGGACACACCCCAGTTCAGCATGTGGGTCCGCCTGGGCCAGGGCCAGGATTCGATCCTCAGTCTCCGGCACTGCAAAGTGAGCACTTAACCCACTGAGCCATCCCGGCTTCCCCATCAATTATCTTTTAATCCTTCTAATTAGGTAAAGCAGAAAATCTCTGTTTGGTACTATAATAGTACAATTTTTCAACTTTTCTAGCACCTGTTAACCAAAGAGAGGGGATGTTGGGATGCTCAGAGGGTTAAGTGCTCACTTTGCAGCTGCTGGGTGGGAGGATCAAGTCCTGGTCATGGCCCTGGCCTGTGCAGACCCGTATGCTGAACTGGGGCACGCTACCCGTGCGGGAGCCCCCTGGCCTGGTTCCCAGCCTGTGCAGCGCCACATTCACCTGTATGGAATGAAACTATGTCGAAAACTAATGATGTATGTCTGGGGAGACAGCTCTGGACCCTCCCCATTTGCTCGCTCGCGCTCTCTCTTTCTCTCTCTCTCTCTTTGTCTATCTTTCTCTCTGTCAAACATTAAAAATAAATCTTAAAAACAAACAAACAAACAAAAACAAAAAGCAAAAAAAAAAAAACGAGGGGAAGCCAGGATGGCTCAGCGGTTGAGCGCTCACTTTGCAGCACTGGGGACTGAGGATCGAGTTCCAGCCCTGGCCCGTGCGGACCCACATGCTGAACTGGGGTGTGCTTCCCATGCGGGAGGCTCCTCGTTCAGTTTTCATGCCTCTGTGTGGTTTGGCCCCTGGCTCATGGGGGCGCATCTTCCATGCAGGAGGCCCCCAGCCCGGTTCCTGCCCTGCACGGCCTCTACCCACCGGTGTGGAATAAAACCATGTCAAAAACTAATGATGTACAACTATGGAGATTGCTCTGGATCCTCCCCCTTCTCTCTGTCTCTCTCAGTCTCTGTCTCTCTTTGTCAAATAAAATAAATGTTTAATAAATAAACAATCAAAAAACAAAAAAGAGATTAGGTCACAGGCCTCCCTTCAGCAGGCAACAACATTTATCTGGAATTTAATTACACTATTTTGTTTTAATTATACTTACTTTTATGGTTACCTTCTATTTATAACAAGCAATATTTGTTTTCAATTTTCTTTTTTTTCTCACATAAACTAAATTAAATAAAAATAAATTGATTTATACTAAACAGCAAGTAAAAACTAGTACAGGTGAGTTGAAGTTTGGCAAAAATCATGAATTTAGTATAAGGACAACAATGCAATGTATGTATTTTTAATGTACTGATATTACCAATGAAGTAATATTTGTACTTATTATTACTATAAAAAAATAATTCTTTGAAAAGTTGGTGAATAGCACAAGTTCCTGAGCTTGTTTCCCAAAGCTTCTTATATAGAATTTTAAAAGGACTCACTAATAAATAATAAAGGTGCAATTTGCATTTGATATCTAATTTTCTGTCTTTTAAGTTAGAGATAATATCCTACTTCCTTTGTGTGACCCAAAGTAACTTTCAGAGTGCCAAATATGCAGTTGTTGCTAAGTAAATATTCACATCTAGTGAATTGACTTATAGGTGTATTAGAACATTTGTGTTTAAGATACCAGTGGTTCCCCAACTTGTCTCAAAGTACCCATTAACTACCAGATTTATTTCCACACCTGACTCCCACTCTCAAATTTGAAGTAACAGTTCAGGTCATGTAGAGACAAAAGAAATTGGTTCAGCTCACAGAATCTATAGCTTTTTGTTGATTCCATAAGGTCTGTCAGTAAGTTCTCTGTAAGCAGGCTGTGATGTCCAAAACTGGATCAGAGATGTACCTTTTCCCATAGTTCGTATATATGAAATCCTTTTACCACAGTGTAATGTCTTTGCTAATCTCTTCCCAATTCAGTCTCTGCTCCCAATCACCATGACAACACAGGTTTTAAAAAGAGAGCTTTTATCAATAATCAGAAGGCGAAAGACCTTTTAACATTTTTCTTCAGGGATCTCATCTACATCCATATTTTCTACTTTGTGTGATCCTGACATTTTGATGTCTAAAATACCTAAATCCTATGTAATTAATAAGGAAAGGAAAATAACACCTCTACATTCGAATCACAGAGAAAGTTTCTCAACATCCTAAGTCAAAAAGGAATGCAAATGTTTCCAGGAACTTCATTCTGGAAGATATCTCAATATTCATGAGAAGCATTATATATCATTAAAACACCTAAAAGGGAAAACCAAAGGCTACAGAGGAGGGCTGGCCAAAGGTAGATTAAAAATCCTGTGCTATTTATGACATGGTAATGTCACTGCTGGGAAACCACTCCCAGAAGCAGTGTGCAGGGGGTGGGAGGGTGGGGGTGAAGGGTGAGGGGGGTAAGCTGGGGGGTTAAGGTGGGGTTGAGGGGAAGGGGTGGCATGGCAACTCAGAGATCCAGTTCTGCCACTGAGGTAGAGTGAGAATGATCAGGAATCCGAAGAAGAGGCACCAGGGTAGCTTCCTTCCTCTGCCCCAGAGCAGCATGACTTGGGTCAGTGTGTGTGCATTCCCTTCCAGAAAGAGTTGCAGGGTTTGTTATCTAGTATATTAATGTCTTATTGATAATGGCAGAATATCCAACACTACTGGATGAATCTCAGATTCTAACTACTGATATTTCTCTCGTATCTGCCCCTATTGCAGATGGAACACCACAGGTTATTCTGTTACAAGTTAACCCAGGGAAAGCACTAGCAGTAACAAGAGGTGGACAGTTTCAGTGCATCACAGGATGTCTTTGTCGGGAAGAGGAGAGGAAGATGGAGTTGCCATGCAAGTAAGACTCCTGGAGACCTGCTCTGATATTCTGGAATCCCTGAGGTGTATAGAAACTACACCTCAGCCCCTATGAGTCTTGATATATATGTCAGAGCTTTGATATTAAAAATACCTGTGAAATAAAATTTTAAAAATCCTGTGTCCTTCAAGTAGGGTTAATGGAGCTCACACCAATTCCATTTGATTAGCTTCTTTTTTACACCTCTGTAATCCTCCTAACTGGTACTGTTTTCTTTTATTTCTGACTCTTGGTCTTCAGGCCATTAATAGGAAAGGGACAAAGATGATAGCCAAAATAGCACAATTGGCTAGATCCAAAATTCTGACATTTGTCTGGTGGGCCAGGTTGTTCATAGGAGCCTAGACATCTGAATCTTCTGAACACTGGGCTGGGTGACTGCTAGCATTTCACCAGTCTTCCAACTGCCCTCAAGGAGGAATTTGGTGTAATCACTTTTTGAAAGATCAAGCTCCTTTTTGTCCTGTATATATGATTTCTCCCACCACCCTCCCCACAACCCAATGCGATGCTCATGTTATCTGCATTGCATGGAGTAGAAAATTTGAGCTTAGAAAGTTAAGTCAGTCACCCAAGGTCACCAAACTTGTGAAGAGCAGAGCAAGGTTAAAATCCAGACCTGTCTGACCACAAAATCCATTCTCTTTCTATGCCACCACCCAGCTCCATAATAATGTTATTCATTTTGTCAATCTTAAGAATGTTTTCAACTATTAAAATAAGTATTTCAATTGACTTACATCCAATATTAGCTTATCACTTGCCTTAAGAAGCAACTGGTCATCCTCATCGGTTCAATCAGAAATGTAACTTTCAACATATATTTAATATCCTTTCTGGCAACTTTTGATAGTAAAAGAACTCCTCTGTTCAAATGCTATTACTGCTACTTCATATAATGTGCTTAGATTCGAAGAAGGCTACCATGCATGTCCTGTCCCCTTTATAGAAAATAGATGCCCACATCTTTCTAATGCTCATAATTGGTCCATCATTCAGACTGACAAGTTTCTGCTTGTGTTCTATTTTTTTTTCTACGTTCTGTTTTGTTTTGTTTTTTAACCACAAATAACTTTTGACTGTTGCTTTTTTATCACGTTTAAGAAAGTCCTACCTTCTGGAGCACATTAACAGCACTCCTTACAGCACTTGGAAATGTAATAAGCATGAGCAATCTGCAAATAACACTCCTCCTGTGTACGGGCAGCCAGGCCTGGGGGAAATAGTCTATGATACTTTTGACTTTCTCAAAGAAGACAAGCTTTCATCTAGACTCTAGAGAGAAAAACAAACCCTGGGAAAATTGGCTGCCTGATGAAAACTCCCATAAAGAAATCTGTGATTCCCAAATATCCTGAAGAGTAATGCACACAGGCATCTGTTTATTGTCTATAGACAAAGCCGGGAGTGTATGAATTTTATATCCAGATATGGTTTTCTTCATGTTTCTAAATAGTGTTTTCTTCTTTTACCAAATCTTTAAGTTAAAACTTTTTCTATTTACTCTTTCCAGAACCTACCTTCTTCTACATTTGTGCCACCCTTCTCTGAATTCTTTCAATAAGCCAATTTTTACAAGAGACCGCAATAGGATTTCCTACCCCAAGAATGTTTTTAGGAAGTTCTAGACATTCATTACCATGGTTTTCAGAAATATAAACAAAATAATAAAGAGAGAGAAAGCTCATTCTTAGTATCATTTAGTGGAACTCTTCAGTTCCCATGGAGAACAGACTTCCACATCTCTCTGAAGAGACAGCAGTATGTTCTAAGTCAGTGGTCAACAAACTCGTCATCCAAAAGAGCCAAATATAAATAATACAAAATTGAAGTTTATTAAAAGAGCCATTTTTTTAAAACTTAAGCTTTACTTTAGTAGAAACATTTTTATGGAAATAATTAGGATTAAAAGTACACTCTCGAGCTTGGCTTTGCTGAATATGTCTTAGTTTAACTAATGGTACATTAAATAAAACTTGGTATCATACTTATATAAGGATAATATTTATTTAAAAATATAACAAGTTAAATAATATAAAAGATATCCTTAAAAAAAAAAACTACAAATACTCCACTAATGTGAACAATGGCCTGGCATTTCCTTGGAAAGTAAGGGTAAGTCAGGTTTGTATGTTGTTGTTTTTAATTTTAGGCACGATTCCAAGTTCTCATCGATAAGCCGATTTCTTAATTTACTCTTGATAAAGTTCATGCTTGAAAATGATTGTTCGCATAAATATGTAAACCCAAATAAGGAAAGAACAGCAAACGCTAGTTTCTTCAGTTGATTATATGAGTCAGGAATACTATTCCAGGTGTTAAAAATCAACATATCTTCCCTCTCCAGATCTTTCAAGGCAGACCACTTGTGCTGTAAACTTAATTCACATTTATTTTTCTCCAATAGCTCTAAATCAGCACAAAGACGCTCGAATTTTGAGCTCCACAATTCTTTATTTTTTAAATCCAGCAACTGCATTTCAAAGCTGCCAATATCAATATTAAAGGGTGAAAATTTTATTTCTGTTACCGTGGCATTCAGAGGCTTTTTAACAAAGGCTAACGTTGCTTTGCTGTTTCTAAAGTCTTTGAACCTGCTGAGAAAAGTTTCCTTCATATTTAACAGTGTTGTTCTGAAATAGCAAATGTCAATATTAGACTTATTTCCTCGACAATATTTCAATAGGCATGGAAAGTGAATTAGAGTTTCTCTTTCAAAATCTTCAGCAAAAAGCGGCAATTTGTTTTCGAATAAAATTACTTCTTCCAACATCAAAAAAATTGTGTTTCCTTTTCCTTGTAACTTACAATTAAGCTGATTTAGAGGAGAAGTAACATCCACCATGAAATAAAATGTCTGGATCCACAGATCGTTCATTAGCTCTGCATAGTGAACACTCTTCTCAAGAAGAAATGCTTTTATTTCAGTAAACAGTGAAGCGAAACGTTTTAAAAAGGTTCCTCTCGATAACCAACGAACCTTGTTATGCAGCAGAAGATCTGCATACTCACTCTCTACCTCAATTAGAAATTCTTTAAATTGGCGATGGTAAAGAGCTTTAGCTACAATGGAGTTGATAATCTTAATCACCAATTCCATTACTTTGCAAATTTCTTCAGGAAATGTCTGTGCACATAGTGCTTCCTGATGACTAATACAATGGTAAGTAAGTATCTCGTGATTAATTTTTTCTTTCAAAATAGCGACAAACCCATTTATTGCACCTGTCATACTTTTCGCTCCGTCTGTTGAAATTGAGACAATTTTTTTCTAATGGAATTTGATGTTTTTGGAAGCACTCAATTACATTTGCTATATCTACTCCACGCGTTTGTCCTTTGAGTGGCAATAATCCCAAAAGTTCCTCTTTAGGGCCTGTAGTGGAGATAAATCGCACAAAAAGAGAAACTTGCGCTGTGCCATTTATATCACAAGACTGGTCAACTGCTATTGATAGAGTTGAGGCCAATTTGAGATCTTCAATTTGTTGGTTTGTTATGTTTGCAGACATTTTTACTGTTCTATCTTTCACTGTTTTAGCAGACAAAGGTATCTCTCAAATTTTTTTTAAATGTCTGCTTTATTCTTAAAATCTCAAAAAAGGTCTTCGGATGCACTTATAAAACAACTCTTTATATAGTCTCCGTCCGTGTATGGCTTTCCTCTCTGAGCAATCCCCTGACTAACTACAAAACTTGCCATATTAACATTGTTAGAAGATTGCACCCAGTGATTAAAAAGAAAAGCTGACCTTTCTTGTCTCCTCTGGAGTTCCTCGACTGCTTTCTTCCTATTTGTAGTTAAAATACATTTCGGCGGGCAGCAATTCGACGGAGATAATGATACACATGTTTGCGAGCGACTATCCGTGCTATTGTTGCTTTCTAAAAATGTGCCTCTTTTCTGTAGGCTTAAGTTTCAAAAATGTTTACTCGTCTCTTACAAGGCAAGTTAATAAATAATATTTTGTGCCTGCACTAAACATTTCGTGGAAGAGCCGCAGCCAAGGAGTCAAAGAGCCACATGAGGCTCGCGAGCCGCAGTTTGCCGACCACTGTTCTAAGTCATAGGAAGCCCACTATATCCCCCACAGTGGTTTCTACTTTCCTGGTTGAACCTTGACCAATATAATAATACAATTTAATAAGAAGTGAGATTGAGGATCTAGACTGTCTGGCTTTGAGTCTCATATTCTTTCTACCAAGAAATAAATGGCATACTTCTGAGGGTAAGAAATTTCTATCACCTTGGATAGGCATACTAAAATTTAGCTTAGTACTGGATAGCACCTTAAAATCATTCTTGTCCTATAAGCTCATTTTACAGATGAGGAAATCTGAGGCCCAGAATTATTAAGAGACTTGCCAAAATCACCCAAATAGAAAATGACATAGTGTTTACATGAATACTAATCTTTAGAGTAACATAAGGAGAAATTACTAGATTAACCTATTAACATACATGTCAATACACAGAAAGAGAATCCTGGGACTAAATGCAAGAGGAGAACAGGTTGGGAGGACAAATCTGGGTGAGCCTGCACATCATGAAGAAAATTAAGAGTTCTAAGGGAGTGCTAAGGAGTAATTCTCTCACCTCCAATTTTTGTGAACATAATTTACACACACACCAGTTAATAATCAAACTATGTCTATTTATGGAAATGAAATTATAGGTCTAACAGAGTTTCCTTTTTTAGAATTAAGGAAATAAGTCTGCTTTAAAGTGATAGAGAAAACTGTGAGCCATGAAAAAGTGCTGATACTAATACCCCATCTATACTTAGGACCTGGTTCATCCATTCCTTGTCAAGTAAAGGACTGAAGGGTTTTGTGCACAAATAAAATTTTCCTTAAGCAGTGACAGCAGGTTGGGCACTATAGATTCCCAAAGGACCAGAAAGAGGAGAGTCAAAGTAATTTCAAGAGTTTACCAGGACACATGAATTCCTAACACAATACTTATCATAGGATAATTATTATCAAGGGGAGGCAATGATAAAATATGGCAAAATGGACTCTAACATTCTAAATCATTTGTAGTTATTTTAAAGCAACTGCACTGGCTTGGCCACATCTCTTCAACCTGGCTCTCATTCCTTCCTCACCTTGCTCTGTTCTGGGTCACAGAGGAAGGAGGCAGCTGAGGCATCCTCTGGGACTACCCCAGCCACCTGGGTGGGGAGAAACACAGGAGTCACTGCTAATTCTATATGAAGAGAGGATCCACCAAAACAGAGAAGTTGAGCTGCAAATAGGTCCTAATCCCCATCTCATTTTCATGTATGTCTTTAATTCTTCTTTCAATTTCTACCACACTCAAAATAGGAAGAAAAAACAAACAAACAAACAAACAAACAAACAAACAAAAACCTGAAAAAGCTTTGCAAATATTAGCCCAAATCACTTTGAGATTAAATTCTTAATTAAAATAATTACTTAATTGCAAATAGCTATTCATCTCAGTAGGCAAGAGCTGTGTGTTTGCTTTAGAGGTTGGGTTGAGAGTCAAAGCAAATCTGAAACCTCCTAAATCCTATGTGATGGTGCTCAGAGAAATAAAAAAGAGGGTGAAGAGGCAGTATAACAACTCATGATGCGTGGTAAA
>PVKE010025134.1:0-23257 GCA_004027555.1 Craseonycteris thonglongyai
AAAAAACGTTAAGTAATTCTTCCAAGGTAAAGAAAATAAATATGTTAATTATGAGTTCAAAAAAAATGTTATCAAATACAAGTTAGTGAAGTACAATAAGCCAGTGAACTGTTTAAACTGTTTAACCTTGGCCAACACAAACTCCCACTCTGGACCTTAATTTCCTCATCTGGGCAATGGTGTGTTTGTACCAGACACTTCCCAAAGTTTCTCCTAAGGCTATGGATCTCCTAAGGTCTTATGGATTCTGAGATTTTAATTTGATATTATTAAACTCTAAGAAAAAGAGATTCAGTTTCACTTTTCGTTTTACAAAAAAATATTCAAAATGGTTAATATAAAATTCCAATAGATCAAAATTGCCAACTATGGGGAAGCCGGGATGGCTCAGTGGGTTAAGCACTCACTTTGTAGTGCCAGGGACTGAGGATCAAAACCTGACCCCGGCCTGTGCGGGTCCATATGCTTAACTGGAGAGTTCCCCCAGTTCAGGTCTCTCTCTGTCTCTGTCTCTGTACCTCTCTGTCTCTTTCTCTCTGTCAATAAAATAAAATTATTTTTAAAAAATTGCCAACTATGTATTTGGTATTATATTTCTAAAAATTACAGATTACAGAAAACGTTCAGATTAGTAAAAAAGATTCCATGGCATAATGATATTTTGATTTTTTTTAATTATCATAAATGTTACATATAGTATTTACCACCTATGGCCACTTAAGGTGAAGAATGTTCAGGAATTTTCTTTAGCAACTTTCCAGTTGAAAGTTGTTGAAACTTATGAAAATGTTGCTCCCATAGGGAAACTTTAGATAATTCTTATTGGAAAAGCTTTGTGAATTTTTTTCTTCATCACACTACACTTTCAGTCAAGTCCAAAAACTGTGATTAACATGTCAATACTGACAAGCAATAGTGATAAATACATTGCCACTTAATCTGAAAATTCTGGTATTTATGTTTATATGTTAATGCATTACATCCTGCTTCATTAGCTTAAATCAGCTAGAACATGCTGTAGCTAGGCCTAAAATGTCAATTGGTAGTCTGACAATAATGAAGTGATAACACTAACAAAATATAAATAGCATAGTTTAATGGTCTATAAGTGTGGGCCAGACACATGCATTCTATCATTGAATCTCACAAAGAATCTCTGGGCTGAGTCTTATTGTTACCTTCATTTCCTGGTGGAGGGCGCCAAGGAATTTCATAAGCTATGCCAAGAGCCACCATCTATTACTTTTTTATTTCCTTGTGTGGTACCATGAGTAGTAAGTGCTTTGAGTGGAAACCTGCCCTATCTGAGATATGCAGGCCAGACTTCCATTCAAGTCTCTTTGCCTCAGGACCTTCTATGGAGTCACAACACACTCAGATGGAATGAAATTGCCTGAGAATTAACATTCTTGCCTTCTTCACACACGTACCCACACAATAGCACTTTCCTCAAATAATAGCCTAGCTCCTCCTTCTTCAGAGGGACAGAGACAGAGAGACAGAGAGAAGGGGGAGGTCCCAAAGCAGTCTCCATAGTTGTACATCATCAGTTTTCAACATGGTTTCATTCCACACAGGTGGGCAGGGGCCACACAGGGTGGGAACACACCCTAGTTCAGCATATGGGTCCTCATGGGCTGGGCCAGGATTCAATCCTCGGTCTCTAGGACTGCAAAGAGAGCGCTGAACCCGCTGAGCCATCTTGGTTTCCCCAGTAATGCTTATTTGAATCAGACGTTACTTATAATTTATAAATTAAGAAAGAGAGGTATAGCAAATTAATTTACTTTCCCTAATCACATAGTAGAAAAAACAAAATTCAAAGCTTTCATCTAACTTTTCTGACTTCAAAGTTCAGACTCTCCTCTACTTCCTTTCATTGCCAGAAATCAGCATTTATTGGCAAAATAATTCTACAGAAAAAATATTTTATTAAAATACTAACATGTTTTAGAAAAAAGCAAAGTAATTACAAAATCAATATTATATGAACTGAATTTAAATGTTATCAAATAAGCAGCATGATTTAAAAATGAGATACATATTAATAATTATTTTTATTTTGGAAAAACATAGCATATTGTGGACTAGCATTTTTTCAAGTTTGTAGTCAGTATCTATACTTCTTTTTTATAAATATAGGCATGCATTGACATCATTAAAATATAATTGGTATAAGTGACAGAGCTTATTCAATATAAAGAAGATAATTTTTTAACAATGAGATATATACAAATCATTAAACTAACTGCCTCAAAATTTAATAAATATTTGCCCTTAAAATTGACTAAAAATCAGCTGGAAAGCAATAAAAGACACTACCAATCTGTATGTATTTGTCAACTGTCAACTGGTTGACATTAATAAAATAAAATTAAGTAAACAAAAGTAAAATGAGTGAGTACTAAACATTCTACTAGTATTAACAGATTTTTAGGGTGTTACCTTAGAATTAAAAAGGTATGTATTCTTATTTACAACTCAGACATCAAATTGTATTATCATTAAATTTCTGTTCAACAATTACAATGCCTGGAGGGGGTTTCTCCACACCAAGCAATTCTCCAAAACCAGTTCGGTGACATGCAATTTATCTCTCTGAAGATAGCATCAGATTCCACAGGTTAAGGGGCTCCATACTACAAAATGACCCCTCCCCCTGCCCTACTGCAGATGCTAGTCACAAGTTCACATTGTCACCTGTGCTTCTGACCTTTTATTATAGAATAGAGAGAGGTTTAATTACTCTTTCTTCAGATTCCATTAATTTGCTAGAGAGGCTCAAAAAACTCAAAAAACATTTTCTTTACTAGATCACTGGTTAATTATAAAAGGATATAACTCAGAAACAACCAGATGGAAGAGATGCATAGGGCAAGACATGGGAAAAGGGTGAGGAGCTTCTCATTTGTCAAAGGGTCCTGGGCTTGATACCTAGGCTCTGTCGATTCTGACCCAAGTAACTTTGAACAGATTGTTTTCTCTCACAGAGACTCCATCATCTGTTATAACCATATATAGGCCAGATAATAAAAAACATTCCTTAAGGTTGTTGTGAAGTTTAATTGCAATACTACAAGGCATATCTAGGCGGGGAACACACTCAATAAATGTCAACAGGTATTATTTAAATTTTGTCAAGCAAAATAAATTGGGCATGATATAAAACTGAACTACAGGGAACTGGCTGGTCATGTCCACAGAAGCTATTAGTGATGAAATGCTTTTGATTAAGGGCAGCTGCCATGAGTAATCGGTACATATAGTATCACAAAGGTGAAAAGGACCTTAAAAATCACTTTCTTTTTGTAAGCTAATGTGACTTTCTTAAGGTCACTGAGAAAGAAAAGTAGAATCCAAGTCTCCCTTTTCCTACATTATCCTGTCAGACAAAATAAATCAGTCTTTCATGTACTGATGATAGTTGTATTGATTAATATGTATTATATAATTTGTTCAAAAGGACTATAAGTATGAAATAACTTCTTCTGAATATGAACACATAAACCGTTAAAAAATTTTTAATAGAAACAAAACAGTATAATGTTACATGTTCCATTTGATCTCTTTTGTTTTTGACTTTTTGGCCATTTATTAATTCCATTCAATTGAATGGCAGAGTAATGAAGTGATTTCAGGTTTATTTCTTCAATTTTTCTTAATACTGTGCATAAAGGATATCAGCCCAAATAAAGATGTATCATCTGAATTTTATTTACTTATTTTTAAAAATTGAGTATTTGAGGAAACAATTATAATCATCTCACTTCAATACATCAGTATTAAAGACAAATGACTAGGTAATGTGGTTTATGAATCAAGATTTTTGTTAGGGTGAGTAGAATTACTGATTTCTCTCTTGGCGTATATAGTACAGCACTTAATCCCATAATAGTTTAGCTCTCTTTTCACCCAGAAGTTTAGTAATAATGTGATTAAAATCTAAGTTACAAGAAAACATTAACAACCAGTGTTTTGTGTGTTTTGTTTTGTTTTTTCAATTACTAACATTATTCAATCTTCTTTTTGAAAAGAAAATAAAGATAAGTAAACAATTTGGACTATGAATTTGTATAAATGGCATGGCATTTTCTAGGCTTAATATAAATTTAGCAAAATTACTAATGCTTTCTATAGCAGCAATGTTCAACTCATAATAGTTTCTCAAAAATGTGTTCTCAAGAGGACGTCCAAAATGTTTTGTGGCTCCTGTTAAAATGCAGATTCATCGACTCAATGACATAACACATGAGTTAGTAATATAGGTTTCCAAGGTTGAATTCTTAACTAGTTCCTGCTATGTTTCTTTAACATTTTTAAGTTGAAGAAACTTGGGTATTCTGATGCTTTAAGAGCTTGAGTCTTCAAAATATAATGTTCTGTTCAACACAGCCTTATTACTGAATACAATATATGCTAGTCTCACTTAAATCTTTCCACATCAGCTAACCACACATCATCAAAAATTCTGGCTAATGGAATTGAAGTTCTCTGTAAATATTCAAACTTATCTTTGGCTCTGTTTATAAACATTAGTTACTTGATTATTTTTTATTGAACAACTACTTTCTAATTTATACTTCAAATTCTACCACCAAAGGCCAGTATGTACTAAAATTTATTGATTTTATAAAATCTCTGACATACACTAACTTTTGAGTCTCATTTTTTAAATTTTACAAACTGGATATAGCTTATGTTATATACCAAAAAATGTTTAATGAACTATCCAAATATTAAATTATGTAATCTTTAATACAATCCAAAGAGTTAGATGATTTTATTATTTCTTTATACCAGTAAGGAAACGGATGCGTGAAGAGGCTATACAATTTTACCTAAGACCTTGCAGGTAGCCTAAGGTAATAAAACCAGAATTCAAACCCAGGCAGTCTGGCCCAGAACCTATACTCTTAACTTACATTCTGCTGTCTCTGACATGAGCCTGATAAATTTCTTTGGGGTCAAAAGTTGGAAGCTTTGATTTTATTGGGCTTTTTGCCTAATTCTTTCCATAGTGAGAGAAAGAGAAGCCAATTAAAAAAAAATCTGTTTGAACAAATCTTACTAGATATAAGTCATTTTGGCAAGCTTCTCTAAAATAATGTGTTATTTTATTTTGCAGGATATCCAATTAAAATTATTTCATCAAAAAATTAATATTCCAACTTAATACAATGAAGCCTGACTTTTATTTTCCCCTTGTAAAATTAGTCACTAAACAAAAAGGCATTGCATGGGATTTTTGTATGTGTGTGTGACTCCACTACCTTGATTACAGAAGCTCTTCATCACCATGGACTTGAATGTTAAGGAAAAAAATTAATATGGTTTATAGCAGTAATCCTCTTAAATGCTTGAGACTTTGCCAGCTTTCAACTAACAAGCCAGGTTATTAACGGCTGTGGTCTACAACACTCAGGGATTATTGTCTAGGTCTGCTGACGAGGCATTGCTAGTGACCGGTTTATAAAATGCAATGTGTTATTTTATTTCACAATGTGATCAACGATTAAAACTGCTTGCAGTTACAAAAACCTGCCTTCCCAACCAGCGGATGATTTTTGCAATACATAGAACTGAATGGCTCTTTTTATGTGTGATTAAAGGTTCTGATTATTACCTATGTAAGTTATCTGGCAGCTTCTTTTTTTGGCATTTGGTTTGATCAAGTAAACTTGAAAAGAACATCAAGATTAAAAAAAAAATTAACATTACCTTTAACTAAAAAAATGACAGCCCTGTCAGAAGACTGTCTCCCTTCACCTGATTCTTAATATGGAGTTTCTGACAAGTATACAGATTTGCCTTAATTATTTATTCATTTCATTGGAATCATCTTCATCTGCTTTAAATTTCAAATAAGTCTATTTAAATAAAGATAATCCTATTTGAATGTTGATTTTATACTTTAAAAATCTGAAAGTGTCTGTGTTTATACAAAAGTGGTATGAAGCAATGGCAATGATTGCATCAGCTAATGGCCAAAATAAAAATGTTGATTACATTAAGTTAAGCCATAACATTTCAAACCTGCTCAGTATAAATAATTACAGATATTGGCGAATTATACAACAGTGGGGATGCAATATTGCTGCTAGAAAATATGAAAGAATCCGAAAATGAGAACTAAAGTACAAAATATTTTCTCACAATCAATTGAACAAGTTTTGTCAAATAGAACACTTTCCTTTGACACAGTAAATAAAGTAATTGCCCTGTTTCCTGCATCTAGGGTCTGGCTTTTTGTTTAGTTTTATTTAGTTTGATTTTACTGTGTTATTAAAAACTTAATAGCTCTGGTCTAAAAACCTGCCTATTTTTCCCCCTATGGACATTTAGATCATATCTTTACAAATTTGCTTCTCATAAGTATCCAAATTCGGCATGGACTTTTTTATTGTGCTCCTTTCCTGGCAAAACCCACTGTTTCCACCAGAGTAGTCATGTGCCACATAATGGCATTTTGGTCAACAATGGACCTCATTTACTACAGTGGTCCATCCTGTAGATTATAGTGGAGCTGAAAATTTTCTATCACCTGATGACATCATAGCCATTCCAACATTGCAGAATGACACTTTACTCAAGTGTTTGTGGTGATGCTGGTATAAATAAAACAACCTACTGTACTTCCAGTCACATAAAAATATAGCACACACAATTATGTACAGTACATAATACTTAATAAAGAAAATAGACAACTATGGCTACTGGTTTATGCATTTACTGTACCTTTGTATCATTATTTTAGTCTACTCTTTCTATTTATAAAAAATAAGTTTGCTGTAACATAATATACCTTGCTATTCCAGCAGCAGACTAATATATCTAGTGTTTATTGAGACTCTTGATTGTATTATTCTAAGGATTTTTGTTTCTATCTTTTAAATAACAATGGTATGAAAGCAGATAGAAAGTTTTTCCACTCTCCCCTCTACAGAAACACATGCAGGTGCAAACACTGTAGGCTAGTACGACAAGCAGGAGAATAAAAGGCAAGCCTAAGGTTTGTGGGGAAAAAAAGCTAGGTAGTTACTTCTACCTGGATATTTTACTAATTAAGCTTGGTGAAAATACTGTATCCTACAATAGTCTTCTGTGTGGCAGGCCTCAAAATTCTATTTTGGTGAGAAAAGTTATAGAAAAAAAATGTATATATTTTGCTTTAAAACTTTTTAAAATAGGAGTGTCTAAAAATACTCCCATTTTACTTAATTACTTCGATTTCTTGAAATGGAATGAAAATCGGAACCAATATTGCTTCAGAATTTTAAGGCATCATTTGTTCTTATTTTTTTAGATGCTATTGAGAATCTAAGAAATTTGATGACTTTTCATATACTTGAAAAGATAAAAGATTTCATCTCTGTCTAGAAGCTTTTATGAACACATCACTAAACATGGTATTTTGACATTTCAAGATGGTGGGTCTTGATGTGTTTTGGCCCCTAGTCATTTTGATTGGAACACATTGAGCCCTTGCTTTCTGCAAAACTTTGCAGGAAAATTTTGTAAGAATTAAATTTTAAGAGCCTAAATAACGATAGCTCTCAATAAGTGCTAATATTTCCTTTTTACTCCTTTTTATTTTCATCCTAGGTAGGAATAACATTGTAACTATATAGCAGCAAACTTTAACCACTGATCCAGGGCAACACATTTAAAATTTTTATCTCTTTTAATATTGCAAATCTCCCTAAGAAAAATTTTACCAATAATTTACACATTAGTGTGAAAAAAATTTTATATATTTATTTTTAAGTAATTTGATGTAAGGAGATGATAAGAACACAGAGATATAAACTGGAGTGAGCAGTTTCTACAAAAAAAACAAAACAAAACAAAACAAAAAACAAAATAGGGATGCTAGGATAGCTCAGTAGATTAAGTGCCTGCCTTGCAATGGTGAGGTCCAGGGTTAGATTCCCAGCCCCTGCCTATGCAAACCCCATAGCCTGAACTGCAGCACAACTGGTAACTGCAGGGATAGCTCAGTGGTGAAATTTCTTGCCTCTCATGCTGAAGACCCCCAGTTCAGTTCCTATCCCATGCAGCCCCACATTCACTTATGTGTAATGAAACCATGTCACAACTAATGATGTACAACTGGAGACTACTCTGGGCCCTTCTCTCTCTCTCTCTCTCTCTCTCTCTCTCTCTCTCTCTCTCACCTACTCTCAAAACAATAAAATAAATCTTTAAATAATTAAAAAAGAAAATTAAATAAAGGTACCCTACAGGGAGGACAGAATTGTGGAGAAGTTAGATGTTTCATTTTTTACCATTTGAACTGGGGTAATAACTAGTCTTCTTAAAATACCCATTATATTTTTGAATTGGTAAATAAAATACAGCATAATTTGCTATAGATATAACCATTGGCCAAATCTGAGGCTTTATAAAAGTTCTTTTGACTTATGAGAAACTTTTTACTTTTTATTCAGAAGATGTCTAATTATGCATGTAAAGACTTAAGCGTGGACCAATAATATAAACCTAATTGTATTCAAATATTATTTGCTAATTAAGAAAATGTACATACTTGGCATTTTGTAGTGATGGGTTAAAAAGGAAGCAATTGGATCTAAATTTCCAATCCTTACTTGTCACAGACTAAATTTTTCCAGTCTTTGCAAACGTACATAACTTCTCCATCAGCTAAAAAAATAACATTTATGAATATAAAGACCTCAGCACAAAAGTGTATACATGCATTATTCATATGGAAAATCTGAGAAGTATATAATGGCAGTGAATTTTTTACAATACAGAAAATAAATTGTCTTTCATATCCCATAACTAATCATATCTATATGGAAAGAAATATATGGATATATAAAATTATGTACATATCCCAAATTATAATAGTATAATAATATAATTGTATATTGGACTTATTTTGTACTCTACTCCTGAAATACTCAAAGGATCTTCACAATAATTATCTCCTTTGTTTACCCAACATTTCTGTGAAGTGGGAGGAGTTATCATAATATGTGACATCTTTTTCAGAGTTAGTATATTTTGAAGCTTCACTTTTAGTTACATTATGGCTCATTCGATGACAGAAGGCAATTTTAGGGGTGGGGGATTATAGATATACCACTGTGGATACCATCTGCTTAAAATATTCTCCACAACATAACATATTCATCAGCATCACCTACTCTATAAGTTGGTTGCAGGGCTCTTGTTAAAATCGCTTACTGTATAATTATAAAGCAACTCCCTCCAAGCCCCACAAATCTGAACAAATTTGATTAAACCTGTGGACAGTAACAATAACAAAAAATTGTAGTGGGAATAATAGAGGTGGGAATAAGGTGTAACAAACTCAGTTTCTGATATTCAAAAGTATTTCTATAAAATGCATGGATTTTAATACAGCACACTAAGAATAGGGCCTTTGTTCTTTGTTTTCCAGATGGAAACGAAAACTGAATGCTTTGCAAGATCTTTCAGTGAGACACATCTGACAAGTGATCAAATCATTGAACACTACTTCCTGAAAAATAATGTTCAGATGTAGCCTAAGTATACCCCCTGTGACAAGCACGAACATCCTTTTCTCTGTGTTGACATTCATTCTAATAATAGAAAATTTAGACAGAATATCTGACACCCCCACCAAACTAAAAAAGATTCTGACTTCATGTCTTTGACATAAAACTCATATTAATGAAAATATTCTCATTGTTTAAAAATGGTTTTGAAGCTCCTTTTTACTTTTGATTATATGTTACCAAAACATAGGAATATGGTAGATAGGAACACAATGTAACTTAAGAAATAATGGTATTATTCAATAAATTGTAAATGTTGCCTAGTAAGATGATGGCCTCTCCTGTTACATAATGGCATTGATATATCTTCTGGAAATAAATGCATAAATAGTTTTTCAGTGTGTTTATCAAGAAAGGTACCTTAAAAAGTCATTAACTTATTAAAAAAAATTAAACACAACAAATTAGAATAAATAATATAAAGACTGTTTGTGTATCTATTACCTACTGCCAATCTTATTTTATTTATATCTTACTCAAGTAATCACCTACCAAGGCATGCAGATTATTTTAAAGAAACCCAACATATAATTTATCAGTAAATATTTCAGATATATCATTAAAAGATATAGAGTCATTTCCTAAAACATAAACTCAATATTATCAAACTTTTCAATTATTAGCAATAATTTCTTTAACATAAATAACAACTGAGTTAGTTTCCCAGATTTCCCTGTCTATTTGTTGTTTCTTCCTAGTAATTTTGTACAATACAATTGTTATTATGCACACCACTGAGTATGCTTTATTTTATTTGTTTGTTTATGATATGGTTGTAAGTGAAATTTTTAATTGTTACCTGTTAAGGCAAGTAAAACTAACTGTTCAATTTTGTGAGAGTGTAGATTAAAATAGCCTGGAGTTTTTCATAGTATTGGAGGCGCCTAATAAATGTGTACACATATCTATAATATATACTACTTTTTGAAATTTAATTGAATAAGGTACAATATGTAGTATGATATTTGCTCAAAAGATAATGTTAATCAAAAGAATGCTAATGTCACCATGAGACAGGCAGTCAAAGAAAATGGTGGAAGCATGGTTATCATTTGTGGAGCACAGGACCATTTTAAAGTGGTATTAGAAATTCAAGAAGGTTATGGAAGCACAACAATGTAAGGATAAGTATGCAACAGAACCTCCAACATGCCTAACAACTGCATGCATTCATGATAAGTTTGAGACACATGGTAAATTGAAATAGCATGCACAGCAGTACAAGTGGAAACTTAGGTCAATATTGTTCAAGCAGTAGTTTGTAGTAATCAGAAGTGTCTGGATGCTGATGATAACCACTTTGAGCACCTCTTATAATTGCAAAAGTCCAATGTGACTTGTATTCATCCTTTGTTAGTGGTATATCATGAGTATTACAATTTTAATATAGATTTTTTCTATCTTAAAATGTATATAGATTTGTTTTTAGCACACATATTTAGTATGTAAGTTATAAAATCAATTAAAGCTTTAAAATAATAACAACAGCTTACAAAGTACATAATAAAACAATCTCTCATGTTCAACAAAATATTCAAGAATTTTCTGATACTGTGGAATTACAGAGATTAAATTCCTTCACTATTTCAGTGCCTTCTGCCTAATACCAGGCACCTAATTTTGACAATACAAATATTTTCTAGGTTGAACAACCAGAACTTAAGCTCCATTGCTTAAAAATAACTGAGTGACGCTGAGACTCTCAGCACGTTGAGCATTTCCCTCACAATCATGAGGTCTGAGATTCATTTCCTGGCCCAGCTCAGGCAAACCCACAGTCTGAACTGTGGTGCAACTGCTAACCACCAAGATGGCTCAGTATCAAATATTCTCACCTCCCATGCGGAAGGCTTCAGGTTCCCACCCTTTGTGGCCTCACATCCACCTGTATGGAATGAAACCATGTCACAGCTAATGATGTTCAACTAAGGAGACTGCTCTGGACCCTCCCCACATCTCTCTTTCTCTCTGTCTCTTGCTTTCTTTCACCTTCTCTCAGACAATAAAATAAATCTTTAGGGAAAAAAATAACTTTGAGACTCAGAAAAGATAAATACCTATCAAGTGATAGAAACAATACTTAACTCCAAGTTGTCTAACTTCTACTATACTATTAATATTTTTTTACATAATGTTCTATGTATATTTCCATTATAAACAGGAAATTTCCAATATTAAATAAAATTTAAAGATACATAACTATTGGCTTTCCAATGTAGGTAGTGACAGAAAAATAAATATCAGCGTTCTAAATTAACTAAATAAAAAAATATATATACATTGGTATAATCTTTTAGGAGGTAATATAATAATATTTATCTATTGAATTAAAAATTGTTATATAAATTTCATAAATAATATTTTTCAATAATTTACCATGAGATTAAAATTATATATGTTTAGAAATGTTATGTACAGAGTGGTTTATAATAGAAAACTCTACAAACAACCACACTATATAACAAAAAAAGTTACATATATAATTATACAAAGTAAATTGCATGTACAATGTGTTTTTATATAAAACAATTAATTTATAAAAATATAATATTATGGACACTAAAAGCATGTTGCTAGCTTATAGTTGGTAGTATGAGAAAATTTGATATTCCAAATGCAATTTTCAGTCGGAAAATATATGTAATAAAAATGATCCAAGTGTATGTATGTTTATACATTTTATTTATGTTTTAATTTATTGATTGTGTTAATTTTATAATAAAAATAGGGGAAACCGGGATGGCTCGGTGGGCTGAGTGCTCACTTTGCAGCCCCAGGGACCAAGGGTTGAGTCACGGCCCCGGCCCATGTGAATCCATATGCTGAACTGGGGAGTGCCCCCAGTTCAGCTCTCACCGGGGTGAGACAGCGGCTCAGTTCCTGCCCTGTGCAGCCCTGCCCACCTGTGGAATGAAACTATGTGGAAAGGCCAATGATGTGCAATTGTGGAGACTGTTCTGGGCCCTCCCCCTTCTCTCTGTCTCTGTCTCTGTAACTCTCTGTCAAAAACAATAGAAATAAATATTAAAAAAAATATATATATATATATATATAAATAAATAAAAATGTTCCCAGTTTTATTAAATTTATAAGGCAATAAATATTTCTCTTGAAGAAGGGTAGAGATTTCTTGAAAGAACCTGAGTAGTGAAATTCTCAAATATAAGTTTCACAGATTACTTTCATGTCCAGAACCATATACTCATATTATATCTGTTACTTTGGGCCATTACTTTAATGGTAGTGAAGATTCCTACATCAGGTAGACCACTATTCTATGTGACTTAGAATCCAAAAGCTTAAATGACATCTTAATTTTCTTGAGGTGATGCACATTTTGTCATAGTAATTTAAAAAATCAAATTAAAGACACATATATAATATATTTATAGGAAACAATGGTGTAAAAAATATAACACTGGTCTGAATTTAGGATCTGCCCCTCGTTAGTTGAGTGATTTAGGCAAATCACTTCAAATCACTTCCATTGCCTTTTCCACAACAAAAGAGCTCATAGTTTGTAATGTCAGAAATCTTTTCATACCCTAAAATCTTATGTTTAAGGTATAGGAAAATAAATACATTAGGCAGCAGAGCACAGAACTCAGGCAAATCTCTGAGCCATGGATCACAGGCATAGCTCAGAAAGTTGCCACACAATAGACAATTTTCAAAATATGATGAAGATAAGGTGTGAACCCAAGAGAAAAATAATAAACTTTAAGATTGCAAAATAAAACTTTATTTTGGATAATTAAAAAAAAATCACATTATAATTTTATTCTGAATAAGAGAAAAGGAATAAGAAAATAAATATTTGATGCTAAACACATGGAACAAACCAGTATTAGAACTCATTTACTCCTCACAAAATTGAGTGCTATATGTATAATTATTCCACTTTTACCACTGGAGAAACAGACATAGAGCTGATAAATAACATATTACAAAATACATAGATAGGCAAATGCAGAACTAGATTATCAAACCAAATCTAACTCTACGGTCCTATATATCTCCACTATATTCTAACTGGCCACACTGGTGCTTTTACTGGATTTGAAGACAGACCAGTTACAAAAGAGTATGTATTTCTTTCCTACAAGCTTATGCTTAAAAGACCTAACCAAAGTCAATTATTTGTGAAAATCATACCTAAAAAAACAAAACGTAAATCATCACCATCATCATCATCATCATCATCATCATCATCATCAACCTTAAACCTCTATAAGATTAAGAAAATTGCAAGTGTTGTCTAGATGTTATTATCAGGGGAAAAAAGCTTTTTAAGGACATTGAAAATTGGCTATTAAAAATATACATATACATATCCAGAAAAAATCCAGCAATAAATGTCTTTTCATATTACATAATTGGATACTTTCTGCATAGTGTGTATCTGTATGTATATGTGTATAAATATATATATATTATATAATATATATCTATATTATATTATATAACATTTATATATTATATTATATTACATATAATATATAATATAGATTATATAAATATATAAAAACATACACACACACACACACACACACACCCCCCATTATGCCTGGTCTCTGTTCACTATTTTAATGGTCTGTGTTTCAAAACGGTCAGTTAAACACAGGATTACCAAGCCACAGGAAAGAATAAATGCTTAGTGTGAATGCTTATCCTTTATGCTACCATATAAACTAACAAATATATTTTTAGAATGAGATAATGAGTAAATATATGTAATAAGCCTACTTAGATATCATGAAAGCAATTAAAAATATCTATAGAACATATCTCATGAATCCAAAGTTTTTTTTCTTTTTTCCAGATGACTTAATTGTAAATAATATAGTTTATTCCATACGTTCATCATATTGTGTACTAATTGTTTATTTTTTCACTTTCCCTTTCCTAGGATTTATAAAATAGTTTTAAATAGCAGTCAACAGTTAACATGATTAAAACTGTATTCATAATAACAATTTTACTTTATCTTGTATTAATGTTTATTTTAAAATGTTCCTGATTTATGGAGCCATCTGTTCCTTGCCAATTATGGTACCTAAGTTCTGTAATCATAACACTCAAGGGACATAATAATTTTTCTTCATGATATAAAAGGCATCCTGTATTTCATTCAAACTAAATAGTTTGATGCAAACTCTTACAGTAACTGGGAAGAAACTTTATAAAATTAGAGCCTTCTTCATGAGTTTAATTTTTTTTTTAATCCATATTCACAGTGATTTCAACATGAGTGACTAGGTCATAGATTTCCTTGTCTTGACAGGGAAAAAGTATTTCAAGTCAGTCAATGAGTCACATTTTTGAACCTTTAAAATTCTCACTAAAACAGCAGCAATATTCTTTTGAATATATGACTTTCAAATCACCTTTTGAGCATATTGAAATCAATTAAACAATAAGTATATTCGCATTTACAAAAGAAATCAATCAGCTGTCATTTTTGATTGATTATTCTTAGTTGGAGTGGTGTTTAATCTATGAATTTATTACGCATTTTTCAACTACTATAAAATGGCATATAAATTAAAAATAATGTCTCAAGTGAATGGACAAAAAAATCTAGTTCTCGCCCAAACCTGCCTGCGAAGTCTTCCTTGAGCCATGTGATCAGCTGTTATTGAAGAAGGTTTAAGTAACTTTTTGTAAAGCATAAAACTCTAATGTCTGCAATGTTATCATGGACATGAACATTAGCAAAAAAACAAATCTAATACCGGTATATGTGCCCAAAACAAATTAAGTAAACTATATTGTACTAATATGGTCCACATGATTCTTAAGCAGCATTGTGGGTACAATCTGTGCAAATTAAAGAATTTTATACTGGAAGTGTTCATAATTACTAGAGTATGGCTATGATAAAAGGTAGACAACATTTAGACAGTATTACAGTTTTTAAATTTTCTACTGACAGTATACTTTCTTATTGCCTTTATCAGGACAGATTGCTTTCTATCACCCTGTGTAGGCCACTGTTTTTATTTTTAATGAGTATTTCTTTTTTTAAGTTTTCAAAATATAAAATCCTTTGTCTTTAGAAAGATACAGTAACACACCATTTCCCTCAAAAATATAGCTAAGTTCAGGGAAGCTGGGACAGCTCAGTGGGTTAAGCACTTGCTTTGTAGCTCCTGGGGTCTGAAGATCAAGTCCTGGTCCAGACATGTGCAGTCCCATGTGCTGAACTGGGGTGTGGCCCCACTTCGGTTCTCACTGGAGTAAACTTCCCATGTGGGAGACCCCCAATTTGGCCCCCGTGTAGTGGGTGCATGCCTCCCATGCAGGAGGCCCCTGTCCCAGTTCCTGCTGTGTGTGGCCCCACCCTCCTGTGTGGAACAAAACCATGTGGAAAGCTGATGACATGCAATTATGGAGACTGCTCTGGGTCCTCCCCCTTCTCTCTGTCTTTTTCTGTCTTTGTTTCTCTCTCTCTCTGTCAAAAGCAATAAAATAAATCTTATATATATGAAAGTGGAAAATTTATTTTGTCCATTGGCAACGTCCTTCACTGCAGTTCTTTTATATACTTGTTTTTCAATAACAATGCTTCTCTATTGTGCATTTAGCACTGTGACTTTATCTTTTGAAAGAAAAGTAAAAGCAAGAACTACATGGCAGTTGGAGGATAAGAATGAAAAAAAGGAGCTTTGACTGTGTTTATGACTGTTCTCTTCTTAACAAAAAGTAAACATTTATTAAATGTATTTTATTCAACATATAAAGAGTGTGGGTTATTGAAACTGGTAAGAAAGTGACACATACTATCAATTTCTGTGTTCATGGAAAGAACAGGGAATCAAGTTGGATTAACCTACATTTAAAGTTGTAATTAAATCAGCAAAGGACGTTTATAATGAGAGAAGGGAACACCACTAATTTTGACTATATTATATGCCATGGTTCGCAGTCAGCATGTTATATACATTATTTCACATATGTTCTCAATTATTCTTCAAAGTATTCATCACTATCTTCATTTTATCTCTATTTTATAGGTATATAAACTAGAGATCAGAAAATTTTAATAACTTGCCAAATTTTCAATAGCTAATATGTAGTACATAGAATTTATCAAGATTAGTCTGACTAAAAATTTATTTTCCTATTACACCAAAAATGCAGATCAGATGAAATATACATATGAGTTGAGGCCAAGCTTTATAAAGATCTTTATGGGTAAAATGCTGGTATAGCTCAGCAGTTGAGCTCTTGCCTTGCAATCACAAGGTCTGGGATTCGATTCCTGGCCGCAGCCCATGCAAACCTTGTATGCTGAACTGCAGCACAACTGGTAACCTCTGCGATAGCATGGTAGCAAAGGTACTTGCTTCCCATGTGGGAGACCCCCAAGTTCAGTTTCCTCCCTGCACAGTCCCATATCCACCGGTGTAACAAAATTATGTCAAAACTAATGATGTACAACTATGGAGACTGCTCTGGGACCTTCACGTTCATCCTCTCGCTCTCTCTCTCTCTCTCTCTCTCTCTCTCTCTCTCTCACCTTCTCTCAAACAATAAAATAAATTTTAAAAAATCTTTATAGAAAAACCAAAGTAAAAGTAAAAAACAATAATTCTTACTATATATTCATTATATTTTAGTTTGCTGTGGAAGAATAACGGTCTCATTAAGTAAGGTAGGAAAAAAGGTTAACTCAGGAATTATTTCACAGACTTATCTCAATGAACTGTCCTCCTGTTATCACAGAAGAACCAAATATTCATCCTGTCAAACTATATTAATTGTATGTATGTGCAGGATTTACACTGAACATTTAAATAAAACGTTTTTCAAAATCTGTGTTAATTGGTAATAAAAAGACAGAATTAAGACACTTGCATTTTCTTATAAAGCAATATAGGAATCTGCATATTTTAACTTTGCACGTTAGTGATTATACATTTTGCACATCTGTTCTTAATACACCTTATGCTTTTTGAGGAGAATAGCCAAGATTAAAAGGAGACTGTGTCTGACATGTACTGAGCATGCTTAGAAAATGTTTACAGAGTAAATAAAACAACATCAACAGATAGCAAAATAAAACAGAACTTACAGTCATGACCAGAGATCTCATTTTTTATAACAATTACATCAGATAATTTCAATATTAAAAATATGATTGGCAATAGAAATGCATAAATATTTGGTCATTTAATTTTATTTCTATTTTCTGTGCCTTACAATAAAATATAGTTCTCTTAAAATATTATAACAGGATGAAGTAAACTGTCCAATCATGTTATAACAAAATACTCTAAGTTGTATGAATAAATCATATAGTTACATAAACAGTACACTAATTAAGTGCTAATATCCTCCTATAAAATCAATGATAAAGAGAACACACTGTAGTTTTCCATGTATAAAATGATACCTTTATCTAAAATGGTTAGACCAAAAATTGAGGGTCTTATATATTGAAATAACCTGTGTATTGATTTCTTAATGTTGGGTTAGAAAAGTAGGGGCATCTTATTACTGGAAAAATATGATATGTTTACATTTTCTTCTATGGTAAAATATGGTTTATAATTTCTTCCAGAAAATGCTTTCCCCAAGCTATGTACATATTTTGGAAAAGATATAAAAAAACAAGTAATATTCATAAAACATGCGGTAAATTTAAGAACAAGTTTCTGTAAACTTATACAAATATTTGTTATTTAATATAAAGATAGTTATTTACTTATAAATTTCGGGTCAAACTCTCAAATGTTCATTGGAAAATTACTAACCTCTCCAAACTTCAAGTTATGTTACAAACTCTATTCTATTTATATTATAATAAATAAATTTATCTAAAGTCTAAAATAGAAAAGAGGACAAATAGCACTCTGCTTAAATTTGATTTTTCATAATCAGAATTTAAAAAACTCAACAGAAAGACTGAAATATATTTTGATCTAATTGTATCTACTTGCACTGAAGAACATTTGATAACAAGGAACTAGAAAAGTAAGTTTTCTATAAAGTTTTCACACTGCAATAAAATGTTGTATTGTAAATCCAAAATGACCTGCAAAACTCAGGGGGGAAGTTAATATGATCTTTTTCCAGTTATTCTAGTAGAGACAATATAATTTTTGAACTTCTGACAGCTCTATTGCTTTCTCTACCATGAGCTGGTAATGCGTTACTGGTGCCTTCACAGAGAAATGTTCTTTCACATAACACTGCAAAGTCAAGAATTCACCTGTTATGTGTTTATGACATTGTAGCTTGAAAAAGACACAGAGCAAACTGAAGTAAACTGAAAACAGACAGGAATTAAAGGTGAATCATAGCAAATTAGCATTCTCTTTATGTTTTTTTCATGTCTAGAACGATGCCATCTTAAAGATCTGTGAAGAAAACATTTTCATTTCTAAACGGAAACATATTTGCACCACATATGTAAAGACATGTAGAAAATTTAAATTTATACTCCAAGATAGAAAACTGAACCTTTCAATCATATATAATACTTTAACAATTAACAGATAGTGATTGGTTGAATAAGAAGCAGTCAATGAGTAGAACACTAGTGAAACATCTGGATAAAAATAACAGGAAATTAATTTCTTCCCTTCACAAATTAAGATAATAGCAATATCTAATACTTTAAAGGGACACTCAAAAGAGTCTAGAAAAATAGTTTTTATTATAATTGCAAATATTATTCTTTATATTAATTGTTATACTGATTTTCTTCACAAGCTTGCATATAATATTATGCTCCAGGACAGGGTATAGAAAAATAAATGAAGAAAAGCTTGATTCAAATTTATGTCAAGTGTTTTGTTTGGAGAGTGTACTATACAGAACAATTAACTTAAAAGGATCAAGTCCATGAGGAAAGGAAGACTATCAGAGGAGAATGCAAGGAAGGAAATGTTTTGCAGATGTATTGCATTTAAATTAATAAAATCTCATTAGGTTTTATGTTTGCCAATAATGGCTGGAAAAGTTACCATACATTGTAGGAACAATTACCCAAATCTTCACTGTCTCATTAGGTTTGTCATACTGTTTTCATTATAATACATTAGAACTTGCAAGTGAGCCTTCAGTAATGACATATTGTTCCAATTCTCCTTTCAGCAGGCTCTAAGATATTTTAGTATTTGTGCTATAAGCCAGCAGGTGTCTTCATTTTGCTTTTCTGAATCATTTTTATACAGAGACCTCCAGACACAGAATGGAATGTAAAAGGGCTTTCAACAACCACATAAAACTGAGTCTGATTAGAGTAAAGCAATACACACTATTTTTATGATTTTATGGTAATTCAAGACACTAAAAATGTGCACCTTTACAGTATATGTCTACTCTGGTAAGACCTGTTAGTGAAAGCTGTAGTAATGTAGATAAACCATGCAGTATATAAAGTTTAAAGATTTGCATAACAAATGGAAGTTATAGAGCTGATTTGAATATCTAAAGCATTATAAACTTCAATAAGAACAACCAACACTGTTTGAGCTTTCAAGGCACTTGCATTCAAATGAGAAAGATTTAAAAAGGATATGATTTTTAAAATGCTTTGAAGCTTCCTATTAAAGGTCTTAGGCAGCTCAAGGTTAAAATAAATATTGGATTTAAGGTGGGTGAGAAAAGATTTAGAAGCAATTTAAAGTAGAAATCATTTAGTAGAGAAATAGAATGAATGTTTATAGTTGGTGTAATTGTTACCTGACCTTCAAAAAACAAAGAACCACTCTATATCTGAGACCATGAAAAGATTGGCCATTTGCAGATTTCAGTTCTTCAGCAGCTACGGACTAAGCACTTGTGTCTCTCTCCGCCCCACCCCCACCCCCGCCCCATTCCAAAATCCTTATGTTGAAACCTAATGGACAATGGGATGGTATTAAACGGTATAATCCTGGGAGGTACTAAAATCATGAGGCTTCACCCACATAAATGGAATTAATGCTCTTATAAAAGGGAATCCAGAAGGCTAGATTGTCCTTTCCCCATGTGACAATACAAAGAGAAGTCTTCAATCTGGAAGAGGGTCCTCACTTGAATATGCTAACACCATGATCTGAAACTTCTGGCCTCCAGAACTGAGAGAAATACATTTCTGTTGTATATAGCATCCCAGTTAATGGTATGTTTGTTATGGCAACCTGAGGGACTAAGGCATTAGCTTGTGATAGGGATGTCATAAAAGTCTCAGTGTTCTTCTAATACCTCTCTATTCAGTTATACTCTCTGCAAATCTAATTTATTTGAAAAAGCTGGAACAGCTTCTTGGTGAAACAGAATGGTTGAGGGAGCAAATCACTGTGTCTTTATTTCAGTTGTGGAGATATGGCAACTAAGATTTCTACACAAGAATGGATATATTTCCCCAACCACTTTTTGTTTTCTATTATGAGCCTCAAAGTTTTTAAACAAGATTACTACAGAAACAAAGTACATATGGAAATATAAGGTAATTGAAAAGAATGTTATTACATGTTCATCAAGAATCCTGTAGACCCTGTTAATGTCCAATAGCAGCTTAAAAATATTCTCCCAGGAAAAAGCTTAGCTTTGAGTGCTATTACTACTAACTACTACTACTACTACGACTACTACGACTACTACTACTGCCACCACCACACCACATAATTAGGTTTACATTGGTACAATGATTACTCTTATTTCAAGGCTGAAAAAGTAAGGATAGTACAGACATACTATTCAATATACTCCTTGATGATTTTTATGTATAAACATATATACATATAAAAACACATATAGCTTAATTGTTAATGTTTCAATGAGTGAACTGAGAAGTATAAATATTAAATATTATGGTTGAACAGTAAAATATAAGGCTTTTTTTATACTACAGTATAACACAAAAATAATCATAGGAATGGAACAGGCCTAATCTCATTGCTGCTATAAATAGATCATATAACCTTTACCAAGTTACATTAGCATCTTTGGGCCTCTTTTCCAGTTTTAATATTCTGAGTTTAACAATTTTTAATTCTAAAATTATAATGTTTGCCTTATCATTTTTTTAAAATTATTTGTATAAATTGTTCCCATTTATGGGTTGTTCTATACACTTTTTTGGTGTAATTTTCATTAGCCAATATCCCAAATCAAAATGAGATACTCTTTTGAAGCAAAACTTGACCTCTCACATAATCTAAAAATTGGATATTTTTAAATTGATATTTTGGACTTTTCTGTCTCCCTCCCAAAAGATTAAGTTTGCCTATGACTATTAGTTTAAAATTGTCTTTCCCTATATCCACAGCTTACATGGACTTTTAAAATAATTTAAGTAACTGAATTTGTACTCATATATAGTTCCAAGTAAAGTCATGATCCATTTTAACTTCATTTCTTTAAAATAAAACAACAACAACAGAAAACTTCACCTTAATTTTACTTTTCTTTTAAAATTCAAGAAACAAAATAAAATGTCAGTTCAAGCTGGTATTGAGCAGGCCTCTATAGATTTGTTTGTTTGGTTTTTGAAGTGGTAGGAGGACAATGGAAGTAAAAAAAAAGAAGAATTGAATCCGTTATTATATAAACAACTAATTTCCCTTGTAGTTGGGTTCTTAGCATTTACTGGAGATCATCCTTTTTTATTTGCCTTTATAATGTTTTCCTGTATGGCTCATTTGGGCTTATCAGCAACTCATGAAATTATCTAGTTTTATACTGCATTTATATTATAATAAATTACCTCTTAATATAAATTGATCAAAATTTAGACACAAAAACTGAAAGTAAAAAATTTGCGATGAGAGGAAAAGCACCAATAACAAGAAAGATAGTATATGAAATTGATTTCAGCTTATTTATAAATATACTATACATTATAAAAAATTTCTAAACTCTTAAATAAATAAATTTTAGGTTTATCAAGTTCTAAAACATGGATATTTATCTGATTTTCTTAATTGCAGCTCAGCTCTTAGGGAAAAAAAAAAAAAGAAAAAGAAGAAACTAGTTTTTTCCAGGGATTTCAACTGCTTCATTTTAATTAGGTGTTGTTTGTTTCAATAGATTTTTGCTGTTAAATTAGGTAATGTAAATGCTTTAAAAATGTAAGATACAAACTTTATCATCTCTCAATTACTCACAGGGACAGAAAGAAATTGCATAGATATTCCAGTAAAGGAGAAGATCTAACAATAATTACTTTTGACTTGAAAAAGACTACTATATTATATCTCAGGCAGAAAAACCTTTTTAATTACACTTTTTCCAGTTTCATGTAAAATTGGTTTGCATTTGTTGAATATATACTGAGTGGGAGCAGAAACACAGTGTACATATGGTGAAACATATAAGTAGTGTATATTATACCTAGAATCTCATGTGTAAATTTCTCCAGACAAGTAACCATTGATGATAGAAACTAAAAACAAAACAAAAACACTAGCTACATATAATCAAGGAATCATTGTTTTTTTCATCTTATAATATTACTTTAATTATAGGGCTGACCAATTGTATTTCAAGAACATTTGTGTTCATTAAACTAAAAAATTTTAGTTTCTCATTAAATAATTCCACAATTCTTTTTCAAGAGAGATGTCTTTTAGCTCTTAATAAGTTTCTCCGGGGAAAGCCGGGACGGCTCAGCGGGTTGAGCGCTCGCTTTGAGGCCATGAGGACCGAGGATCGAATCCCGGCTCCGGCCCAGGCAGGACCCACGTGCTGAACTG
>PVKE010025135.1:0-23287 GCA_004027555.1 Craseonycteris thonglongyai
TTCACGCGTTGTGTCCGGTGACAAGTGTAACACATAAGTCAAAATGTATTGTCTGGGTGGGCGGAAATCACAGTGTCAGGCTGTCAGAATTCTAGGAATTTATGACCTTGGCAAATTCCCAGAATGCATTAAACTATTGCTAGAAAGTTTTGTCTTCTACAATCGCTTCAAAGTCCATGGTACACGGAATTCCACCCCAGACATTGCGAGCGATCGACGATCCACCAAAATTGGCCTCGCGATCGACCGGTCGACCGCGATCAACTTGTTGGCCGCCCCTGATCTAGAGCATCATGACAGTGTGAAAGCCACAGTTCTCTCCCACTTAAAACTCAGTCACTGTGGAAAGTAATATGGCGGTTCCTCAAAAATGAAAAATAGAATTACCTGATCATTAGGAATTCCACTTCTGGGTGTGTTCCCATAGAAAACAAAAGCAGAGTATTGAAGAGATATATGCATTCCCATGTTTACTGCACCATTAGTACAATAGGCAAGACTTGGAAACAGCCTATGTGTCCATCAATAAATGAATGGATAAAAAAAAATATGTCATATATATGTATATAGATACATAGTGACATACTATCAAGACACAAGAAAGAAGAAAACCCTGCCATTTATGACAACATAGATGGACACTGAGGACATTATGTTAAAGTGAAGACAGTTAGACAGAAAGGAAAAAAATAAAAATATAATATGATATCACTTCTTTGTAAAATCTTAAAAGAAAAGACGATCTTCTAAAACAGAATAAAATACTGGTTAGTGGGAGCTGTAGTGTGGAGAAATAAGAGAGATGTCATTTAGGGGTACAAACCTGCAACTACTAGATAAGTAAGTCTTGGTGATCTACTGCACAGTATAGTGATTATAGACAACAATATTTTAGTATAAATATCAAACTTTCTACGAGACTAGATCTTTTTTCCCACCACAAAAAAGCAATTATTATGTGACCAGCTAAAGGTGCTAGCTAATGTTATGATGACAATCATACTGCAATATATAAATACATCAAATCAACATGTTGTACACCTTAATCCCTTGACATACAATTTAGAGGAAATTCTATGTGAGCAAAAGAATACTATTTATTTTTCAACATAACCAGGAAAACCTGATTCTAAATCTGGCACATTTGTAGCTATAAATTACACATACCCCAATTATCTTTTGAATTTCATCAGTGACTTGCCTCGGAAGATATCTTCATCTGGAGTGTATAATTGTTCAACATTATTATTCAAATAGTCGACTATACTTTGCACTTTTCATATTCCATCTTCTTCACATACAGTTTCATTACTCACAAAGAAAAGAAAATGTGATATAGCCAAGAAATATTTGCAAGGCATAGTTTTTTTGTTTGTTGGTTTTTTTTCTAAAGATTTATTGTTTTGAAAGAAGGTGAGGGAAGGGGTTGGGAGGGAGGACCCAGAGCAGTTGCCATAGTTGTACATCATTAGTTGTGACATGTTTTCATTCCACACAGTTGGATGTGGCACCGTGTGGGATAGGAACTGAAGGAAGGGGGTACATGTATGGGGGGCCAGAACTACTGCCACTGAGCTATCCCAGTGGTTACCAGCTGTATTGCAGTTCAGCATATGAATTTGCATTGGCCAGGACTGGCAATTGAATCCTGAACCTCACAATTGTTAGGCAAGTACTCAACTGCTGAGCTATCCCAGCATCCCCATAGTTTTTAAGATTATTGGTGTAGCTAAATTTGCTCTTTTTGACCAATGCATATCGATCTTAGATTTTTGTACTTTTGACATTATGATGCATAATGAAAAGTATGCTTTCATTTCATCACTTGTTGCTGAAAACCACTCCTCATCTTTTTTTGAGTTTTGGTCTTTTATCTTTTGATTTGCATATCTATTTGTTTCTACAGTTATCATTTCAGAAAAATCATCACTTAGCACTTGTTTCAAAACACAAAGAGGCATAGGATTTGCTCCTAGCCTTTGCAAAACTTAAGTGTTCACACCAGCAATGTAGGTCAATGGTTTATTATTTGGAATATTTTCCTTTTCTTCCAGTTCCTTTCTTCATCTCCCAAATCACTACCATCACTGTTTGATATAAATATAGGTCTTACACATTTAAGAATATTACGTTGGATAGGGCTACCTTCACTTTAGTTTGAATGATGAATACCCATACTAATTTGTTGAATATCAGTCTCGCTGTTTTCACTAGAAACCCCATTTGGCTTTCAGTGTCACTTTCATACAAATTCAAAACAGACATCTTAAAAAGATTATTTCTACAGTTCACACTTTAATAATAAATATTTATAATTATTTTTTTTATATTTGTATTATAACTTCATTCAAAGCAAATGAAATTTGTGCGCATCTTAAAGACATCAATGTTTACAATGGCATAAGAAAAAAGTGATATATCTGAGATGTCTTTTTGTGTCAAAGGGTTAAATTTATATCATTATATGCTAAATATGTTTCAATAACAGAAAAATACCTCTTCAATATCTTGTTAACTCATCTTCTCGATCCTATCTTGTAATCTTTCATTTAATTTATCATTAATATAAAAGCAATATGAAAGTAATATAAAATACTATTTGCATAAGGGCACTTTTCCTTCTTAAAACTTTACAATGGCTGCTTTCTTAGACTACAAAACCTTCATAAACTGTAATCATGGAGAAATTAAAATGAATAAGCATTGCTACGAGATTTATTTAAAGTGGAATCTGGAGGTCATCTGAGGAAGCAGGGCCTATGTATATCTCATCCTTCAGTTCTCAGAACTGCTACTAAGTTGCTGTCCTGTGTCTAAATTCAGCTCAAAACTGAACCACAAACATCTTGCCTCAGGGATTGGTACATGGACATATAAAGATTTTACTTCCTTCTTAAAGATTTATTTTTATTGTTTTTTGACAGAGAGAGAGACAGAGAGAGACAGAGAGAAGGGGGAAGGCCCAGAGCAGTCTCCATAGTTGACAGCATTAGTTTTCTATATACCGGTAGTTTCACTCCACAGGTTGGTGTGGGGCTGCGCAGGGCAGGAACTGGGCAGGGAGCCTCCCGCATAGGCCCGGGCAAGAACTGAACTGGGGGCCACACCCCAGTTCAGTACATGGGTCCGCGTGAACTGGGGCTGGGATTTGATCCTTGGCCCCCAGGGCTGCAAAGTGAGCGTAGCACTTAACCAGCTGAGCCATCCCAGCTTCCTTTTACTTCCTTCTTACCATGGTAACCAGACCATCTTATTCTTTGCCTTGAAAGGAGTCAATCCTCATTACCCTAGCCAGCATACTTCATTTGTATAAATGACCTAAATGAGAACCATATCTTTACAAACGCTGCCTTTCATGAGGTTAGATGGTAACAAGCAGAATGAAGAGCACGTGTAAAGGCTCTCAAAATAAAAAAGAAAAAAAAATGCCTTTCTTTGTTTTGTCCACAGCAGAATTTAGATTACTATCTACATCTGTGACTCCCTGATCGCAATCCCCCATTTTATTTTTCTTGTTCTAATAAATGCTTTTAATCTTTTAAGGGCCTAAACTTTTTTTTTTTTTTTTTTGGTTTTGTTTCGGTTTACAACTAGCTATATACTTCATTTCCAAACTTACTTCACTGTTTCCACAGCCAGCTACTTTCATTTCCTAACAAATAAAAGCTTCTCCATACTCCCAGAGATTCAAATCCTCCTGTGCTAGGCATGTTTTCTCTTCTTTTCATGGGCTAATCCCTCCTCAGCTTTACTCATTAAAATAATTTTCCTAGAAAGTCCTTCATAAACCCCACACTAGGTTAAGTCTCCTTGTTATAGCTACAACCTGATGATGCACATTTTAATATAACACCTTAACTTAGAATGTTTCTTATAAGACTCCCAACTTCTTAAAGCCAAATACTAACTCTCTCCTATTAATCACTTAATCCCCAGCATCCAACCTGACTACCTAGTAATATCAGTAGAATAAATGAATCAGTTAGTAAAGCATGTCAGTGGGAAGTACTAGTGAGGCTATAAATAAAATTAAAAAACAAACAAACAAACATTAGAATATGGGAATATGTATGAGGGCTGTCCAGGAAAAAAAATCCAGCATTTTCATTATAATGAGAACAGTTACATGTCCTCTGAATACTTTCTGGACAGCCCTTGTGTAGCACTCTTCCAGCAACCCCCATTATGATTATCATTATTTAAAAATCTCAGTTTCACTCAATTCTACTTTTGTTTAGAGCACTAATGTTAAATTCTAGTAACAGGGAACACTAAGTTCTTGCTTGATTTCGTGAGACACAGATAAATTGATATTAGAACACACTATTTAAAGCAAGACAAATAACCTCCCTTCTCTTTAGTATTGGGTTCATTGTTATTTCACTGAGGAAGTTTTGGAAGTTTGGCGATAAAGAAATATGAACAGTGCTAACAATTTAATTGGAAATTCACATTAAAAAATCAATTTAGTGAGTATTTTACTGAAGACCTGGATAGTCAATATGCTGGGTTTATATATGTGGAGGTACAAAGGTCAATAAAGCACAGATATGACTGATTGTCTATGTGGCTACAAGGGAATCCTCTGATTTCATTGTAGATCTTTTTTTACTAGTACATATTAATTTCCTCAGGACCTCCTCCTCATTGTTATGTCTGACCATGTCTTATTAAGTATTCTTATAAGGAGTGATTACTGAGTAATGGAAGCACCACAGAATGGAAGCAAAGTAATTTTAGATCTAGAATTCTTGCATTGTCTATAATTTCTAAAATTAATTTTCTCAATGTGTAAGATGAAGAGTTAATACTACTTACTTTTAAAATCACACTTAGCAACACTAATTCAATATTTTCCCACTATTATATGTTAAACCACATAACATCTCTGGCTATTAATTGTTCCTGAAATGGTACCTAAAATTTAGACAACTGAAGGAGGGAAGTAGAATATTTTGCATGGTCCCTTCTGCTCCCAAATCCTATCAACGTGCATTGGTCCTCAAATAGTGTGGTTACTGGAACAGTGAAAAGATCAAATTTGACCTCTTAAGTAAATGTAAACGAGACTACATAATTGTTTTGGGAGACATAATTTCCATCTTCTTACTGTTAATATTTTGTTTCAAACTTTTCATGCCTCTAATAACTTCCCTGTTACATTATCATGCGGTTGTATTTTGATGCAACTGATTTAAAATTGGGTAATTAAAACAAATCTTATCTTTTTTAATCTCAGAAATTTTACTATCCTTACCTCTAAATTTATGGAATCATATTTACAGTACACATTCAGTCCTTTTAGGTTTCTTTCTAACTTTTGCAAGTATTATTTTTACTTGATAACATTTGTTCTATTTTTCTCAGAGGTAATTAATTAAGGTTGTTACTTTGCTCTTTAATAATGCTAATTATGGCAATACTTTCAATTTCTGAAGTACAACACTATGTTCTTTGTATGCATAAACTTACTGAATATTCAATTCAGTTTTCTTACTGAATATTCAATACATTTTTATATTAAGACCAAATCTCTATTTGTACTTAATATACAAAAAAACAAAATGAGACTCAGAAAAATTAAGCAACTTGTCTAAGTCCATAGAGCTAGTAAATAGTAGTGAGTTAAAACCAAGACAAATTCCAGTGACGAAGGTCTTAATTATTATGCAATAAATTGCTTGAAGAAATTGTTCTTATAACTTCTAGGGAGAATACTTTCTTTGGATGATGTACTCAATTACATATGTGAAGGTACAGTAATGTTTATTCAGCCATAAAGCAATTGAAGTGATTTATTAGCCTTATAAAAGTTCTCTTAAGAAAGCAAGGAGCTTAAGTGATGAGGGCAAGACAAAGGGCAATTACCATTTAGAAGAGGTTTGATTGGAACAAGTTTCTTACCTTAACTTCGTGCAACATATTATTCCAGCTATAATTGTTTTTGACTGCTTACCACTACCTGGACATACCTGGACTCATAATTTTCCTCTGTCAGACTCTGTTTTCATTTTCCCATTTTTAAATCTTGTTTTCAGATCAGAACCACAATAGAAGATAAATAATGACTACCCATGGTAGTATGTTAATGACAGGCACAACTCTATAACTAATAAAAATATATCATATTTCTGATGATTACTATTATATTAAACTACTCCTTACCTATCTCATCTCTAGTTAATTTGAAAAAAATTTGATATTTTAATTATTTTGACATAATATGTAGAATTGTAATTATATATTCTGACAGCTCTCTAAATTTCTGTTTCTATTCTAACCTGAACATTTACAGCTAATACTAATTAATTAAATCAAATTAATTTTAGTTAATTAAATATAAATCGCAACGCATTGCTAGATGACTAGACCGTGTTTAAGAATTTTGCAGTGAAACAATAGGCTAAGAACACAAACTGAACTGAAAAAACTAACATTTAAGGATAAGAAGTAGGTCTAATACATAAGATGATTTGTGATCCACTCAGTCCTATGTGTAGTTAATTACTTGATTGTGATATTCTGGATTGAAGGCAATAGCATTTTGCTATAATATAATGTAATTATAGCAAAAAATGGCTAGCATGATATTAATTAATAAATATATTCTTAAGTATTTTTAAAATAATTCAGTTCACAGTTTAATAGATTATTACCTTTTAAATATTAGTGGTTTTATTTTTTGAAATCATCTCTTAATTTCCTTTACAGATCCTTGTTATAGTTATAGAAACACAAAAAGTTGTATTTTGAAATTTTATATCCTGCATCTTTACTGAATTCACTTATTAATTCTAATAGTTGATTTGTGGAGTCTTTAGTTTTCCACATATGAGGCCATGTCATATGCAAACAAATAAAAGTTTAATTTTTCCTTTTAAATTTGGATGCCTTTTATTTATTTTTCTTACCTAATTGCTTTAGCTAGGACATCCAAAACTGTGTTGAGTAGAAGCTATGAGAGTAGGCATCCATGAGTTGCTACACACTATTCCTATTCTGTCAGTTGTGGACTTGTCATATATGGTGTTTATTACTATTATTTTTTAAAATATATTTATTTATTTATTTATTGTTTTTTGACAGAGAGAGATACAGAGACAGAGAGAGAACTGAACTGGGGGAGCTCCCAGTTCAGCACATGGTTCCACATGGGCTGGGGCCGGATTCGATCCTCAGTCCCCAGCGCTACAAAGTGAGTGCTTAACCCACTGAGCCATCCTGACTTCCCCTAGTGTTTATTATTTAAAGTAAATTTTTCTATACCTAATTGGTTGGGAGTATTCACCATACATATGTATTAATTTTGTTTTAAGTTTAAACATAAGTTTATTGGAAAAAGGAAAGCTCTTGAAACGAGAGGGGACACCCAAAAGTGGAATACCCCCATAAATTGGTATTAATTTTCATCAGGTGGTTTTTCTGTGTCTTTTGAGGTGATTATATAATTTTTATTCTTCATTCTATTATCATCATTATCACATTAATCAATTTACATATATTATATCGTCCTTGCATCCCAGAAATAATTCCCACTGGGCCGTGGTGTATGATCAATTTAATGTGTTATGGAATATGATTTGCAAGTATTTATTTGAGGATATTTGATAAGCATATTAGCCTGTAGTATGTTGTTGTTTTTCCTTTTAGTGTATCTCTCTGGTTTTGATTTCAGGGTAATACTATCCTCATGAATCTAGTTTGTAACCACTCCTTTCTCTTCAACTTTGTTTAAGTTTGAGAATGCTTGTCATGATATTTACTTCAACGTTTGGTAGAATCTAACAGTTGAGTCATTTGATGAGTTTCTTGTTGGCAGAATTTTGATTACAGATAATATCTCCTGACTTGTTATTAGTCAGTTCAGAATCCCATTTACAATAGAAGGAAAAATATATATAATTCTTAGAAGTACCGGTAAATTTTACCAAAAAAAAAAAAAAAGCTAAAGTCAGACACTGAAAACTATAAAACACTGATGTAAGAAATTAAGAGACAAAGAAAAAAGGCTGGAAGACTTAATAGTTTTATAATATTCATATTAACCAAGTGCTCTACAGATTCATTGCTATTCCTATCAAATTCCCTGTGATATTTTTAAAGGAAGTAGGAAAATAATTCCAAAATTCATATGGAGACACAAAAGGCCTCATATAGCCAAATAATTCCTGATATAAAGAACAAAGTTGGAGGCATCACATTATTTGATTTCAAAATATATTATAGTATGTAACTTATAAACTAGACATAGATTATTAGAACAGAATAGAGATTACAAATATAAATCCACATATATATACTCAACTGATTTTCAACAAGGGCTCCAGAGGAGAAGCCGGAGTGGCTCAGTGGGTTAAGCACTCACTTTGCAGCACCGGGGACCGAGGATCGAATCCCAGCCCCGGCTCATGCAGAACCATGTGCTGAACTGGGGAGTTCCTCCAGTTCAGTTCTTTCTCTGTCTCTGTCTCTGTATCTCTCTCTCTCTCTCTCTCTCTCTCTCTCTCTCTCTCTCTCTCTCTCTGTCAAAAAACAAACAAACAAACAAATAAATAAAACTTATAAAAAACAACAACAACAAGGGCTCCAGAAATACCTACTGGGGAAAAAATGATAGTCTCTTCAACAAATAGTTTGGGGAATATTGGATATCCACATGCGAAATAATAAAATTGGACCCTTGACATCATACACAAAATCAACTCAATTTCAATAAAAGACTTGCATGTTAGATCCAACAGTATAAAACCCCTGGAAGAAAAAATACAAAAAATTGCTTCTTGACATTGATCTCAGCAATTATTTTTTGGATATGACATTAAAGGCACAGGCAACAGGAGCAATAATTAGTAAATGGGATGACATTAACTAAAAAGCTTCTGTAACACACAGCAATCAACAGATTGAAAAAGCAACCAATGGACTGACAGACACTAGTTGAAGCAACATTTATCTGATAAAAAGTTAATATCCAAATATATATAAAGAACTCACATAACTCAATAGCAAACAAATGAATAAATAAAGAAAAAATAACCTGATTGAAAAATTGTTAAAGGACCTGAGTAGATATTTCACTAAGGAAGACATACAAATGGCCAACAGGTATGTGAAAAGGTACCCAATATCCCGAATCAACAAAGGAATTCAAATCAAAATCCGAATGAAATTTCATCTGACCACCATCAGGGTGGCTATTATCAAAAAGATAAAGATACCAAGTAATGGGGAAGCTGTGAAGAAATTGGAACTCTTGTATAACACTGACAGAAATCTGAATTGGTGCAGCTAGCATGGAAAATGATATGGATGTTCCTCAAGAAATTAAAAGTGGGACTACCATATAATTCATAATTTTCTTTTCTTTTTTTAATTCTTTTTAAGTTTATTTTATTAATTTTTGACAGAGAGAGAGAGAGACAGAGACAGAGACAGAGACAGAGACAGACAGAACTGAACTGGGGGAGCTCCCAGTTCAGCATATGGTTCCACATGGACCGGGGCCGGGATTTGATCCTCGGTCCTCAGCGCTGCAAAGTGAGCACTTTACCCACTGAGCCATCCTGGCTTCCCCTTAATTCATAATTTTCATTTATCTGTATATATCAAAGAATTGAATTAGGATCTCAAAAATATATTTGCAGTCCCATGTTCATTACAGTGTTATTCAAAATAGTTAAGTTTCAGAAACAGCCTAAATGCCCATTGATAGATGAATGGATAAAGAAAATGTTATATATATATATATAAAATGGAATATATATATATATATATATATATATATATATATATATATATATATACATAATGGACTAAAGGAATAATGGACTATTATTCAGCATTAAAAGAGAAGAAAACCTTACCATTTGAAAAAGCATGAGTGAATACCAAGGACTTTATGGTAATAAAATATGCCAGTCTCAGAAGTAAGGACAAATACTTCGTGATTCCATTTCTCTGAGGTACTTAAAAAAGTCAAACTTGGGGATACAGGATTGGCTCAGAAGGTTGAGCACTCGCTTTGCAGCCCCAGGGTCTGGGAATCGAATCCTGGTCCTGGCCCATGTAGACTCATGTTGAATGGGGTTATGCCCCCAGTTCAGTTCTTGCCAGGGTGAGCTCCATGTATGGGTCCCCAGCCTGGTTCCTGCCTGCACAGCCCCATGCCCACCTGTGGAATGAACCTGTATGGAAACTAATGATGTGTAACTATGGAGACTGTTCTGTGCACCCTCTCCACGCCCCCCTCCCCTCCTGGTCTCTGTCTGTCTGTCTCTCTTTCTGTCAAAAAAAAATACAATAAAATAAATCTTAAAAAACATAAAAGTCAAACTCACAGAAAAAGAGAGTAGAGAGATGGTTTCCAGTTGCAGGATGAGGGGAGAAACAGAAAGATGCTGTTCAGTCCGTATAAAGTTTCAGTTATGTAAATAAATACATTTTAGACATCTTCTATAAAAAATAGGGATTACAGTTAATAGTACTGTATGGAGCATTTAAAATTTTTTTCAATAGGTTAGATTCCATGGTAAGTGTTCTCAATATTGACACATGTACACACACATGCACACACACACAAAGGGCACGAGAACACATTTGGAGGTGATGAATTTGCTTATTTCCTACATCTTGATGATGGCCACACAAGGGTATGTATGCATGTGTCCAAATTTATCAAATTGTATGCATTAAAAATGTGCAATTTTTGATATACAAAGTATCCCTCAATAAAGTATTTTTTTTAATTAATGATCGCTTTAAAAATTATTGATTATAGACAGAAAACTTTATAATCTTAAAATAATACTCTTCTTCTGAAGCAAAACTCTAAAAACTCCAAGTACAAATAATTTAAAGAAAATCATCATTAACACTTGGCATCTAAAGGAATATGAAATTTTTTATTGTATAATAATAAATGCTTCACAAAATCTTATTTTATATTAGGTAAAATAATAAACATAGAAATATCTTCATATTTTAGGTGGTAAATCTTTCTCAAGGCTATTTTTAAATGCACATTCTCTAAATATAAATATAAATTAAAGCATGTATAACAAAATGATTAGTTTCATTTTAATTGTAGATAAAAATCTGGTTATTATAAAATTGCTGTTTAAAGATTTATTTTTATATTTTTCCAAATTTTTTAATATTTCATATATAAAATGAGGTTGATCATGTCAGACACAACAAAATCAAATGAACAATGCTATACGATGCATTATAGAAAATGAACAAAATATAATGCATTACAATAAATTTATGATAAAAATAGAAATAAACCAATATAGCAGTATAATCCAAACATAAAAATATGGAGAAATTGTATTAGATTTAATTGTATGTAATTAACTTAAAATGCATTCAATAGCTATATTTGTGATTAGTTATTCCACAGAAGATTTGAGGACTGAAAAATAGGTTCATGGACTACACTGAATAAAACTGTGAAAAAGGCAATTTTATTCCAAATTCTATTTTATTTTAGTCATTTAAAAAATTGTCAACACGATGTAAAGTATAAGGAACTTTATATATGAAACAACTCAGAGAAAAGTCACTCAATATGGTTATTGCTGTAAATTAGTATTTAGATTTGGCATTAAAATTATTTCACTACTACTTAAAACATATTTTAAAGAGTAATATGCATTCTGAAGAGTGTTTTGATTATATAGTATATAGTCAGTCTTGGAAGCTTGAAGGCCATTTAAAAAGCATAAAGTTGGTCTTAATAAATACTGAATCAAATTAATTTTAAAAGAACTGAATCCACTGTATATTATAAATATTTGTGGTAGAATTGAATGATTTGGTTGAACATTTACACCACTAAAAGCATCTGTTAGCTATTGTCTAATTTGAGTTTTTATTTTTTTTATTTATTTATTTTTTAATTATCTTTTTGTCTTCAGTACATATTTATTTCTATTTTACTTTTGACAGATAGAGAGAGAGACAGAGACAGAGACAGTTAGAGAACCAAACTGTGGGAACTCCCCAGTTCAGCACGTGGGTCCTGCCTGGGCCGGAGCCGGGATTCGATCCTCGGTCCTCATGGCCTCAAAGCGAGCGCTCAACCCGCTGAGCCGTCCCGGCTTTCCCCTAATTTGAGTTTTTATATACATACAACTCCCTTAACATAGGATAGTTTTGAAGTATGTTTTATGGCATGGTTGTCCAAACTTTTGGCTTACCTGGGTCACATCAGAAAAAGAAGAATTATCTTAGGCCTCACATAAAATACACTAACACTAACAATAGCTGATGAGCTAAAAAAAAATAATAATTGTGCAATAATATCTCATAATGCTTTTAGAAAGCTTATGAATTTGTGTTGGGCCCCATTCAAAGCCATTCTGAGCTGCGTACCTTGAAGACCACAGATTCAACAAGCTTGTTTTACACCATATTACAGAATTTTTCCCTTGATACTATGTTCCAGAAACTCATAATGGTAATAGGATAGATAGTATGCACATTATTAAGTACACCTCCTCTTCTTACTTTTCCACTCCCATACTGATGTCCCTTGTACCTCCAAATAAATAAATTATTTTCATACATTTTCTTTTCACAAATAATATAAGTATGCCTTTCCTCAGTCACATAACTTTCAAAAATAAGATGTCAATATTAAACATCTATGGGTTGTATATGAATGTACTATGATGAAAGGAAAAGTTTGATGAGTGAGACTAGAACATATGACAGAAATATACAGAATAGTACCAATATTAAAAAAAAAAATAGAAGTCACCAGCTAAAAACATTCTCATTTCCCATGGTTAACATGGCATTCCCCATTCTACGAGTGGGGCAAAATCAATCTTTACCCATATTAGAACCTGTTTTAAGGGCCACTTTATTCCATACATTCTTTCTGCTTTATTTAATTAATTTCAATGGCATCAATTATATTTTATAGGTTTTGAAACGCCTCTCTGCAGTTCCTAGGTCTCACCCAATCTTAGATTCATAATGTAAATTTCTTACTGGAAATATCCAATTACATATTCCACAGGAACCTCAAACTCAAATCATCCACTATTCTAATCATTATTCACAGTCTTTACCATCTGCCCTATTTATTGTCTTGTGCATATAATGTCTTTTCCAAACAGGAAACTTAAATTTTATTATTGATCTGATTCTTTGCCTTACCACCATGTCAAAGTAATTAAAAAGTACATAATTCTATTTCCTGAATATTATTATCCATGCTATTTCCACTCTACCACATCTTCTTAAGTGTAAGCCACTATCATTTGCCATCAGCATTACCACCACATACCCACAACTGGCCTGTCTGACCCAGTCTTTTCCCCTCTAATTTACTCTGCCTGATCCAATAGCCAATTATTATTTTACCCCTTCTCTTTTCCTAATTGCCCCCTCTCTCAGCTTCACTTTCTATAGTACTTCAGCTACTCATCATTGTTCAGTTGCTTGAATGTACCATTTTCTAAACTGCCTAAAATTCACATTCCCTTGTTCTCTACCTCAGGTTAATTTATACTCATATTTCAAATTTTAAAATATATATCGTTATTCATCTATTCAACAAAATTGTTTGGCATGCCAACTATTTCAAAATCTATAGTAGAATACTAAGTAAGAATAAATATCATAAATACAGACAGAGTTCATGCTCTACTGGGTCTCACACAAAATCATACAAACAAGTAAGTGACATGTTTTACAAAGAAAAATAAGAGTAAGTTGAATAAAGTATCATGGGGGAGACAAAGTGGCCAGGAAAATCATTCTTATGATGGATATCTGAGCAGAGACCTACCTGCACTAACTAAAGGACTACGCAATCATTGGTGGAAACCATTTCCAAGATGACAGAGTAAGGATACCTTTAGGTAAAAGTAGGTTGTACTGGTCTAGGGAAAGCAGAGATTAAAGTATGCCTCACTGTCCTAACATTTTTGGGCTGTTTTGCATGACTTTCTCAGAGCTCTTAGAGCATACAGTTAGTTCCCCTACCATATAAACTGATACCATCCATGTTATCATAAGCTGGGTGACAGTGTTTTCAACTCTTTTGCAAGCATTTAACCCATTTCCCACTGGCCCTGAGGATACTCGCTGGAGACACTTGTAGCTGCAGCATTTATCCCAAGATAAATCGTGAATTACAATCCTAACCTTACCCTCAAAGTTTGCACAAAATATCTCGCTTTTATTATTATTTTCACATCACTCTAGTCTAGTATATCAATAGTCTTTGGAAACAAATAACAATTTTATTTATAGCATTCTATTTTTTTGTAGTGTTTATTTCCATTTACAAAATATAGTAATTTCCTATCACTGAAAATGTCAACTCTTAGAAAACAGCATTCCTATGTGTGAAAATAATTATTAAATACTGGCCACCACATTACATTAGATTAGAGACAAGTTCTGTTTAGAAATAACTCCAAGAACAGTTTTTATATTTTATTTCCACATTGAAAACCAGTCAGATTTGCTTCAGCCTCAAAGAGCATATTTATGCAAAACTGTGGCAGGGGACCTACTTTTTTTTTTTTTTCTTTTAAGGTGACCAGACGTCCCGCTTTTGGCGGCCAGTCCCCATTTTTAACAATTTGTCCCACGTCCCGCGCCGTTTTAAAAAAGTCCCGATTTTGGAAAGAATGCACAACAAGCTAGGGAACAGCGGGAGATAGACCACATTTTTAATCAAGAACCCACTCGACCCTCGCCCCCCGCCCCCCCCACCGCACCCCCCCAGTCAATGGTGTCCCGCTTTACCAATGTTAAAATCTGGTCACCTTATTAAATGGGAAATAATGTTAAAGGGCAAGAGTCCTTCAGACATTTTTTCACTGTGCTTGAACAAAAAGGTTCAATATATTTTTACCTAAAACAAAAGTATAAGTAAACAGTCCTGTATAAAAACACACATGCATTTGTGTGTATGAGTGTGTGTGTGTGAAATATACAGGATCCAGCAGAAGTAACACCCCTTTTTTATGACCTGTTAAACTAAAAGGGGCGTAACCCCTTTTTTATAAGCCGGGAAACTAAAAGGGGCGTTACTTCCGCCGCATTCTGCTTTTTTTTTTTTTTTTTCATTCCTTTTACCTCGAAGTACTTTTTGTTCTTGGATTCCACTTATTTTCTCCAATTGTCAATAAAAACATGCATAAGACAGTGACCAAATAGCATGCACTGGACATGAGATGTAGGCTTGCCTCTGGAGGCCCAGCCACTTCCCACCACCCCCCCTTCTCCGAGATAGAACACGTGGGCCTGGCGTCTGGATCCGATGGGCCTACCTGTGCTCAGATGCGCTTCTTACTCTCAAAGTTCTCCTTGGGCACCCACACAGCCAGGGTAGCCGCTGGAAAGAACGCGGTGGGTACAGGCCAAGGTGCGGGGCAGACCCTGACCGTCCACAGCCACTGGAGGCACGTTTATGGCCCACACCTCGCCTGTCTGGCCAGAGGCCAGCCGGCCGCTAGCCTCCAGGCAGTGCTGCTTTTGTGATGGCTTCAGCTGTGCCACCCCTGCTTCTTTCCCCACCACAGTCCATCAAGCTTGTGCAAGTCACTCGTGATGATGCGGTTTTTAATAATAATATATATACGTATATGCATTTACATGATATATTATATAAAATATATAAATAAGTTTATACTCATGCACACACACACCTTACTGGTTTTGTTGCTCACTGTGAGAACCTTCAATGACATATTTTGATACTGAAAGTGGCTTGGGAGAACAGAACGTTAAGGATGAGCTTTCTGGACTGGTTCCAAGGTTCTGGAATTCATTATTGATTCTGGACAGATTTAAAGGCATTCGTGACTTTATTACCAGAGGGACAGAAGGCACTGACAGTCCATGGTTTGTGATGCAGCAATAAAGATAGGAAAAATATCATCATTTAATATATTTTCAATACAATTTTAGTGATGTATTATTCAAAATCTTCTTTTCTGCTTTTGGGTAAATACATGCAAAATTAACTTTTGATTGCTTGCAATGAACTATCTTTTAAAGTGTTAATTACCTATTTATTTTCCATAGTTAATATGAGTATTTTCATTTAACTTTTTGTATTGAAGTATAACCGACCTCCACAAAAAGATGAAAGCTATATTGGTATGTATGTAACTCATTGAATTATCAAAAATGAACACACCTATGTAAAAATTATGTAGGACAACAATATTATAATATCTCAAGCATCTTTTCACACACTTCTTGATCACTACCACCTTTGTTTTCTAGACTCAAGTCAAGCAGATACCAAAAAATGAGCTACAAAGATTGACCCACGTAAAGGTGTACATAAACCAAAGTCAATTATGAGTTTTCTAATTTACACAGACGTTGTTGTGGGACACTTGTGAGAATTGATATTAAGAAAAAGATAATCGCAGAGGAAACATTAAGTTTAACCAAGCTGAATTTATCTATATGAATCCATTAAGTTTGCTTTCTACAATTCAAATTTTAAAATACCATAATTTTTCTTAAGATTCCAAAAGGGTTCCCATTGCATTTAGAAGAAAATCTATTTTTTACTTACTTGGCTTTGTTCTCTCTCACCTTGTACTACGACTTGGTCTCTGTGCTTCTTATGCATGTGGTCCATATTCAATTTCTTGAACACATCAGGCTCTCCCCTGATTATGCTTTAAATTTGCATAATCATAATGTTTTTCTATAACTACTTCCTTTAGTGAATGTCTCAGCCTCAAATTTAGAATAAATAGACATTCTTCTACTCTTTATTATTTCCTACTACTTTATTTTCTTTTAAATGGTTACCATAAATGAAAATGCATTAATGAATTCACTACCTAGAAGTCTGCTACAAAACCCCAGTATCCAAATTTAAAGTCTGTGAAATACCGTAAGTAGAATACTGCTTGGCAAAAGTATCTGCTCAGTGAAAGTGTTTAATTAATGAATCTAAATTATACATATAACTATAACACTGATATACTCTACAAATATTTTATAGCAGTTTATAACACTTTTATGGATTTAAAATTTAAAACTAGGTATTTATAGCAAACTAAACAAAATAGGATAAAAATATTCACATTCACAAATGCCATACCTACAAATTTCTTGAGAGATGGAGGGCAATACATTTTAGAACGGGACTAAAATTATTTCTTAAATCACAACAGTAACTTTCACAATTTTAACATTAGCAACTATAACACATATCGACATTACCACAAATTTGCAGAGTTAAGTTATTTAAAAATACTTTCTATAAAAGAAAAATATTGATTTCTCTATGTAAGTAGGTGGATTTAAGAAGTCTCTTTTTGTTGTTGTTTTTTTCATCTACTTTTAACCCTGTGGTAGGGTAGGTATGTATGTTTATCTACCCCAGTTAGCTGACAGATCCTTGAAGCTTTAATAATTGCATATTAGAATAAAGTATAAGATAAAATTGAATTAAGGGTGTTTTAGAAATAATTATGTTAATTTTTAAAATAGGCCCCTGTTCATAACAAATAGCATAACCCAAATATAGTAAAATAAAAACAACTAATTAACCAAAGCTACGTGGACAATAAAAACAGAAAGTAATGCCTGACAGCAATGTTTCTCATCATGATAAAAATAAAGCCTGCAGTTCACCACATTTGAATGGTCTGATAACAGTGAAATTCAAAGCACAATGCTTAAGTGATTACTGGGTATTAACGTGGGTAGAGCAAAGGATGTGGTGTCTGTATTACTTATTTGGTAAGTTCGTTAGATGAAGTCTAAGAGTTGTTGTTTCTCTTACGCCAATCAAGTCAATGTAGGTATGAAATGATGTAACTGGCTATAATTATCACTGTATATGTTCTAAAATAATTCTAGAAAATATGAATTGAGAACATGCACAAAACTCACCTATCTTGTTATTTGCTTTATTCACAAAGAAGTAGCTTGAGACAAAGAAAAGTTAAAAAGTTATTTTTATTTATTAAAACTTCCAAGTGCTTTCTAAAACATTGAAGTTCATATGTTTAACATTGCACAGATGAAGATAAATAATTTTAAAATATTTTAAAAATATGTTTAATGTTTTATTGAGGACTGGACACTAAATCTAATATATCCATTTTCATCACATTTTCAATTCTGAATCAGTTCCCTTAGCAATTGAAAACATATTCATTTATATTACTTTGTTTCTGTTAGAACCTATAAGTCAAGGTGTAAATATTTGACGTCTAGGAAAACAAATAATGTTTCCCTAATGCCATCCAGAGCACCCATAAAAGGTGGCTATGGTATAGTACTTGAAAAATAAAATAATAAAATGACTGAACATTTTTTTATTGATTTAAAATTTTTGAGTGATTGACTTGTGAGTGTATTTTTAGAATATTGCTTTTCATAATTGGTGGGTATTAATTACAAAGAATCTTATTTCAGATTTATTTAACCAGTGACTTATTAACACTAGAATTAAGTTAAAGGGAGAGGGAAAGAGAGAAAGAGAGAGTGTGTTTGCATGTATGAAATGTAGATATGTCCAATTTTAAATATTAGTCCATCACAGTAATTCTTTTTAGTGTTTATTTTTATTTTTTTATTGTTAAATTTATTGGGGTGACATTGATTGATAACAATTATATTGTTTCCAGGTGTACAATTCTACATTACAGTGTGTATGCATTGCACTAATGTATCATAAATATTGTGTGATTACAACAGTGCCTAGTGCAATGCAAACATTTTGTAGATTGATTGATTGATTGATTTGGATGTGAATTTTTTTTTTCTTGTACAGAACGTATTGATTTTATTATCAACATGTTTGTAACAGAATTTTCTGGGTAGGTACACTCAATATATTTCTGTGATTCTGATGCACACCAAATTTTAGTGCCATTTCACATAATAATGGGAAAAAGACAGTTGTTAAAGAGTATACACTTAAGTATTCACTTGAGGCAAGGTATACCAGTTATCCCTCCTCTGTAAATAATCAGATAACTTGAGATTCCTTATGCAAATCAATCAACTAATCAATAATAATGAAAAGGATGGCCATACAACAACAAAACTCTTGTTAACCATAAAAATTAATTCTAAAGAGAAAAGAGGTAACCATTACCTCCAAGAGAAAAGCACATAAAATTATTTATCAGAAAGTGTCTTTAAAAATAATCCCTGGGGAAGCTGGGATGGTTTAACAGGTTAAGTGCTGTCTTTGCACCCCTAGCCCGTGTAGACCCATGTGTTGAGTTGAAGTGTGCTTCCCATATGGGAGGTACAATTCTAAGCCCCCCGTTCAGCCCACAGCTGGAGGGGGCATGCTTCCCATGGGGGAGGACCCCAGCCTAGTTCCCACCCTATGGCCCCTGCCCATTTGTGTGGAATGAAACCATGTCAAAAACTATTGACATAGAACTATGGAGACTGCTCTGGGCCCTCCCCCTTCTCTCTGTTCCTCTCTGTCACCATCAAAAACAGTAAAATAAATCTTAAAATAATAATAATAATCCCTACTGTCTCTGAATATAATGTACCTCAAGAGACACTTAACATGTAAAGGAGAGAAAGGGAAAATTTATTGTCTCTGTATTTGAAATGAATCAGTTAAATATTAAAAGTCAAAACATGTGTTTTTTTTTATATTCCTGATTTTGTTTATTTTATTTTAAGGGACTAACTAAGAGTAGAATTGAAGAAGAGAAGGTATTTCAAAATGAACATTTATTCAGAATTCAGTTGATAAAGAGAAAAAAATAGTTCCAAGTTTTGATTGGATTTTATTTGGAAATCTATCATTGATTTTCCATACTGCACAAAGCTTGGCCCCTGGTGTTATGGAAGATATAAAATAAATAATATGTGATTCCTAGCTTTAGTGAGTTCATTGTCTATTGCATAAAACAGATTTGTAAACTGCCATACAAAATATCTAGTAATAATTTTATAAAAATGGAGTAAGGCTTTTAAATCTTAACAGCCATCTGAATTACCCAGAGGAATTAGTAAAATATAGGTTAATTGGTCCAATCCTTAAAGTTTCTGACTTAGCAGGTTTAGTGTGGAGCCCAGATCACTGGAATTTCTAACATGAACCTAAGTTATACTTATGCTGATCTTGGAATGAAACTTTAAAAATTACTGCTTTAAGACTGTGATAGAGTTATTTTTTAATTGATCAACAAAGGAAGAATTCTCAATAAACATGAATAATATTTTGATAATTCATTTATTAAATTTGACAGGAAGATGAGAAGTTAGACAATTGGATGAAAACTTATTCAATCAAACACAGAAATAATACAACATTGAAATCACATTTAGAATGTGTAGTTGGACAATGAATGAAAGTATTTAACAGTAGAAAGGAGGCCTAGAAAGAAATGCAATGTAGATTTACTAAAAGTTTATAACTATCAAAATAAAATTTCTATGTGACAAGAGTATATATCTCACTGAAGTAGTTAAAAATAAATCAAACAGCAATATTAAGGCTTGACAATGATCATTTGTAAGTGAAACTTTTATGCTTCCTTGTTTTTATGTAAAATATACCATTTTTGAAAAATATTTTGTCTGTTTTTATAATGCTAAACATACACTTAGCCCATGAGTCATTCATTTTATTCCTAGATATAGTGCCAAGAGTAATATAATGATAACACATGTCAATAAAAAGACAAATGTAGGAATGTTCAAAGAAACTATATTTGTCTAAAACTGTAAATAACACAAACTATCAATAAATGAGTGAATAAAGAAAATGATATGCATATACAAATATAGGTGAATTTCAAAAACATACTAAGTGAAAGAAAAGATACAAGAGTACATAATATAGAATTCTATTTTTTTTTTCTTTACATTCTAGGATTAAAGTGAAGCTATAGTGATTGAAATTACATCAGTGTTTTCCAGGATTGGGGTGAGATAAGTGAATTAAAAATGCACGAGGAAAATGTTTGGTTTATGGACACATTTTTTTACTTGATTGCATGGTCAGAGGAGTAATCACACTGCAATGTAATAAATAAGCTTTATTGAATGACTGGGTGTTGGTAGTGGTGGAAAAGAACAATTTAGGGTGACACATTTTAAGCCTACATAAACAAATATATGAGGATGTTAGTAAGTGAAATTGGGGGGAAGGGAAGTAGCATTTAAAGGTACCTGTATTTGCTTTTTTTTTTTAAGATTTATTTTATTGATTTTTTATAGAGAGAAACAGAGACAGAGAGAGACAGAGAGAAGGGAGAGGGCCCAGAGCAGTCTCCATAGTTGACATTATAGTTTTCCATATAGTTTCACTCCACAGGTGGGCACAGGGCTGCGCAGGGCAGAAACTGGGCCAGTAGCCTCCCACATAGGTCCCGAAAAGAACTGAACTGGGAGCACAACCCAGTTCAGCATGTGGATCCGCATGGGCTGGGGCCGGGATTCGATCCTCGGTCCCTGGGGCTTCAAAGCGAGCACTTAACCCATTGAGCCATCCCTGCTTTCCCAGGTACCTGTATTTTCTATTGTTGTGTAATAAATTACCATAAATGTGTCAGCTTAAACCAAAAGACCTTATTGCACAGGTCTGTAGTTCAGGAGTCAAGGCAAGACATAGATAAGTTCAGTACTCAGAAGGCTGCAGTCAAGGTATTAGCCGGGTTGCATTCTCATTTGGTGAAAAATCTACCTCTAAGCTCTCTAAGGTTATGGCAGAATTTATTTCCTTGTAGACTTAACATATGGCAGCTTGCTACTCCAAAACTAGTAATGGAAAGAGACAGGGAGAGAAGGGCAGGAAGAAAGTGAGAGAGGGAGAACTAGTGAGTGGGAGCAGGAGTGGTTGCTACTAGTAGAATGGATACACACTCTTAGCAATCTTCTAAACCATGTAAATGCAATCATGTGCATCTCATCGTCTTCAGCACATTTTGTTGGGTAAAGCAAGTCATATGTCTTGCAACACTCAAGGGGAAGAATTATACAAGCCTGTAAATACCAGGAAACAGGTATGACTGTCATCTTAAAGCTTATCCTCCACATTAGAGAAAATAAAATTTGATTTGGATTTGTTAAATTTGTGAATCTTTCCTGTGCCTTGTCAAGAAGGTAGAAAATTCAGTACAATCTGTGATTTTTTAGGACTGCAAATATTATGAAATTTTCAAGCAGCATGCTGAAAGCTGTTCACAGTTTGTATTAGATTTCTGGGATAAAGACGAAAACAAGCTTATGTTATTTTCTCTGTTTTGGAATAAATTTGTTGGTTTGTTTGTTTGTTTTTTAGTAAGATGCAGGTGAAGAGAATAATAAACTTGTCCACTTAGATTACTTTGGCTATGGAATTCTAAAAGTATTTTTTAGGAATCATGTTCAAAGAGATTTTTTAATTGAAAAGATATGATCTAACATAAAGCAAGAGCAAGGAAGTAAAGATAGATGTCAGTTTTGAACAATGGAATCACTGAACTTATCTTTCTGTGTTCAAGGATAAAATAACAGATTGTCACAATGTTGGTCATCAGTTCTATCAATCAGTTCTCTAGCAATCAGCCTTAAATTTCTAATAAAAGAAGTTATAGATAAAAGGTGACCACTTATTCCAAGATTAAGTAGGCTGTACTGTAACACTTGTTCAAGAATTTAGCAAACTCCCTGTCTGGTTTGATAATAAAGGAAAAGAAACTATTGTGAGCCTTACAATTTGGAGGCCTCTGGTGATGATATTTTTGGTAATGCTGCTAGTATTTTACCAAATGCAGACGGTTAAGACAAAATAGTAAATTTTAATGAAATAATAGTATTTTATCTGTGTGAACAAAGTAACTTGAGACATTCTTAAAGAGATGGTGAATATAAGCAAAATTGGTTCACAAAAGCAGATAATAAGAAAAGCTATTAGAAAATAACTTAGCAATGACTCAAGAATTAACTCAGCTAAAGCAAATATAAAAAACTGGTGAAGATTCTGTTGAACAACACTTCCAACAAGAAATCTTACTGAAGTGATCAACAGTAACAAGCAAGTTATAATTTCAAATGTAATTTAACTGGCTTTGGTTGAAAACCTCATTGCTAGGAAAATACAATATTATAGGTAAAGTATCTCTGAATTTCAGGGGAAAGCCGGGACGGCTCAGCGGGTTGAGCGCTCGCTTTGAGGCCATGAGGACCGAGGATCGAATCCCGGCTCCGGCCCAGGCAGGACCCACATGCTGAACTGGGGAGTTCCCACAGTTTGGTTCTCTAACTGTCTCTGTCTCTGTCTCTCTCTCTATCTGTCAAAAAGTAAAATAGAAATAACTATGCA
>PVKE010025136.1:0-23283 GCA_004027555.1 Craseonycteris thonglongyai
ATGCTAGAGAAAAGCACTTACCCAGCTTGAGGCCACCCTGTGTGTGTGAAAAGGTTCAAACCCAAGACCAGTTGCCTTGTTAATACTACACACCACCTTGGGTCAACTGACCACATGGCAATAAGGATTCAGATAGAGTTGGCCCCACAGGTGGTTGGGAGCAGGACTGATTTCAGCAGGACATATTTTCGTGGCATTGACAGCTGTTTGTGGCTGGTATATTTTCTCACTGGTTAGGGTCATAGCAACACCGGTGGCTAAATATTTTGAATATCATCCCTTATGGAGATTCTGTTATAAAAATCAGGATATGTTGTTAATATTTTATCCATTCCATGTGTAAGTAAGTGGTCATAGTCACATATGTGAAAGTCAATGCTTACTAAAGAAAAAGCTCTTTATAGAAACACTAAAACAAATTAGTGAGTCCCACTGAACTATAGTTATGTGTTTAAGAGAAATTAAATTATATTTACTCACTTCTGCCTTTTGAGAACTGTAGTGGATACCTTGATGGTGTGATAGTATTTTTTTTTAAGATTTGTTTTATTGTTTGAGAGGAGTTAGAAAGAGAGAAAGAGAGAAGGAGGGAGGGCCCAGAGCAGTCTCTAAGTTGTACATCATTAGTTGTGACATAATTTTATTCACATAAGTGGATGTGGGGTTGCGCGGGACAGGAACCACATTGGGGGCCTCCTGCATGGGAGGTGAGGACCTTCACCACCATCCCAGGGGTAACTAATTGCACTGCAGTTCAGCATATACATTTTCATGGGCCGAGGCCAGAATTCAATCCTGAGACCTCACAGTTGCAAGGCAAGCACTCAACCTGCTGAGCTATCCTGGCATCCCCAGTGTGAAAGTCTTTTGATGTGTCAACTTCACTAGTCTATCATTGCCAATTATTCAATCAAACAAATCTATGTCACTGTGAAGGTATTCTGAAGAAATGATTAAAGTGTAGGACCAATGGACTTTATGTAAGACAGATTATTCTAAATAATCTGGTGGTCCGGATTCAATAAATTGAAAGGCCTTCAGAGCAGAACAGAGAGGCTTCCCTGAGGAAATAATTTGGCCTATGAACAGCAGCTTCAGCCTTTGCCTTAGAGTTCCAGACTGCCCTTCCTGATGACCCACTCTATAGATGTCAGACTTGCCTAGTAGCCCTCGTAATTAGGTAAGCTAACTCCTACAATCACTCTTATTGTTTCTGCTTCTCTAGCTGAACCCTGACTGCTACAGATACGCTGCTTGAATTTTCCTTCAAGACTGAAAGATCTGTTGCTTTAGCTACTAGGAGTGCTGCTGGCAAAAGCCCTTAGCTATCAGTTATCCTCAGGGACTGACTTAACTGAAAAGAGTCACCTTGCCCTAGGTCACACTCCTTTCCCAGGGAATCTTACATGCAATGATATGTTGCTACGAAAATTTAATGGCCTAACCCCACACTCTAACTCTGAATAAATCTGAAGCCCTGCCTCAACTCAATCTCCCTATAAACTTGGCTGGGCTTTCATTGCAGCTGCAACAGAGACCAATTTCTCCTGGCACTCCAACCTCCTTCCTCCCCTTCCTTACATAGGCCTTTATTCCGAGAGTGTTGCCTAATAAACCTCCTGCCTATGAATTCTTGTCTACTTCCCAGTGAACCCCATCTGCATGAGAACCTTCTTCACTGAGTTCCCCTCTTATTTTTTCCTGGCATCTTTGACCACCCCTTTTCATTCATCACATTCCCCTCAGCATATATAAATACTCTAGGCTCTCTCACATGTATAAAATACCTAATAACCATTCCTAAATTCTGTATCATCCTCAAGTTAAGCTTGTTTTCCCCCCACACCCAAACACCTTGAAGAACTAAGTTGATAATATCTCACTTCACCTTCTATATACAACACAGTGTGCCTTCAGCTATCATCTCTCCTCTGAAATTGGATTCACTAAGGTCCCCAGTGACTCATTCATTAAAAACCTTGGGCACTCTTTAGACTTCTCATGCTTGACTTGGCAGTTGGCACTGTCACCTTCTGCATCCTTTTTGAAACTGTTGACCTGCTCCAACAGCCTCTGTGACTCCCTCTATCCTGGATTTCCATGGATCTCTGTAGCTACTCCTTTCCAACATTTTCAGGGGCTCCATTTGTCAGATATTGATGTCTCTTTTCAGTCTACACTCTGTCCTTGGGCAACTTGACCGTAGCCATAGTTCCAACAACCACCTATGTACTGACTCCCAAATACATATTTCCACCTATATCTTAGGCTCAAAACTTAATATTTCCAACCACTGAACATTTTCCTCTGAATGCCCTGCCTTTTCTGACACTGAACTCCCTCCCATACATGCTCCTCCTGAGTTAATGGCACAATACCATTCTTCCTACCAGCAGAACCTGTGATGATCTTCCACGTAGCCAACTGGTCATCAGGGCTTGTGGTTTCTTCCTTATAAATAGTACATTCTCAAAAAATAGCCCCACTTCTCCTGTTTACTATTTCATGTCAGATCTTTACTACTCACATATTTCATAGAGTGATGAGCATAACTCCCTTGAAAACTGGATACTTTGGGCTGCATACTTGAAAGGGCTCTGTTCTGTCCTTTCTCTGGTCATCCTCTAACCAGACATCAGGAAGTCTATGGCGCCAAAGCGACCATCATGGGCCCATACACCCTAAGTCTATGCTATGCTTCTGTATCCAGGACTGCAGAGTCCCTGTCCAAATGACACAGCCTGCCTGTAAAGGACTCTCCCCCAGATCCACCATCCAAAGAATATACTGCATTCCTGGAGTACACATCTGTAGGCTGGAAAGTGGCCAAGGGGTGTCTGTTTATGGGGGACAGGGGCATGAATGGAAGCTGGACATAAGGGCTGGATTACCCACATATACATGTGTGCAGAACTCCTTATGGTTCTAAATGGAACTGGGGTATCAGGCCAAAGGGGACTAGAGTGGGGCTATAAGGCTGAGGCCTCTCATTGTACTCTTTCTCCCAGCTCCACAAATGTTGGGAGGAGGGTGCTACTTAGGAAGCATTTTTTACATGACAAGTATCAAGCAAAATGATGGGAATTCTAAGGTGAACTTGACATAATCATTGCCCTCGAGAAGTTCAGAAACAGATAAGAATAGGAACATCATAAACCTAGATGAAGGCCATTTTAACAAAGGCATGTTTACAGAGTTGTGTGAGGAGAGAGAGTCAAGCCTGGCCAAGTAATATGGGAAGACTTCCCAATGAGATAACATTTGAAATAGAATTTGAAGCTTGTGAATAAATTTGTCATGCTCGAGGAAGCCACTTATGAGCAAATAAAACCATAAACATTCAAGGAATCATGGGCACTGAGTGAGCTGGGAAGCAGCTAGTCACTAAGTCTGGGAAGGTGGCTGAAAAGGCAGTGAAGACTGCCATGAAAGGTCCTGTGGAATTTTCCAAGAAGTTTCTACTTTACTGGGAAAACAATGAGGAATATAAGAATTTAAGTCAGGGGACTGATACCTTTTGAAATATTTCTTCTCTAGACTACCCTCTTAAGGGGTCTCCTGTCCCTCTTTGCGAATGCAGCCACCACTCTGTTGCCAAAATGATCCTTCTAAAATACAGATTGGATGTTATCCCTCTTCTACTTCTTCCCATTGCCTATAGGTTAGAATCCAAACTCTGTAGCACAGTTTCCAAGGCCCTTTATGTCCTGCCCCTGCCTGCCTTCCAGTTTAATCTCACAGCATCTCCCATATACTTCGATCATGGACTAACCCACTGACTGGCCCCATCCAGAAAGCACCATGCTGATTACTCTGTACCTATGACCATCCCCAACTTGTGCGCCGGAACAACTGCTTATCTTTCAGGCAGCATAGCATAGAGAAAAGAACACAGACTCTACATCTACAGTGATCAGGGTTATCCTCCTGGCTCTATAATCCTGGGCAGGTCACTTAAACTTTCTGAGCCTTGGTTACCTCACCTCTTTCAGGGGTATAACACCCACTGTCGGAGGCCACTGTGAACATTAGAGGCAGTGACATAGGGGAGTGTCTGGCATGAACATAGCAGGCTCCTCTTAGAGTGAGACCTCTGCACCCACTAAACTACAACTTTTCCCCATAGCTAGGCCTAGCTTGCCCATTTTGTATATCTGGACTATGCCTTGGTTCTGTGCACTGACCCCAGCTTGGTTCCTATCTATATTCTTTACTACAAGGGAGATCTTGCTCCCCAAAACTTCAGCCACTAGCTAATATCCTGTTCCAAATCCAGGGGATCACTTGAAATCACAATATCACCATTTTCCCATTGACTCAGCAGACCCTGCTACGTCCCCTATCCATTATCGCACCAGCCCCTGTGTGGAGGCTGATGTGAGTGAGCCTATTAGATCCTTTGGGTATGATTTTGGTCAGGTTGCTATTGACCTAAGAAGTTGTCTTAGCTCGTAATCCCAAATTCTGCTTATTTCTACCTTTTCATCTCCCCACCAGCCAATAAAGGATTCCGATAGTTTAAGATTTATAACCATGGGGTAAAATTTATTACACAAATCACTATATTTTGGGGGCTGAAAGGGCCCACTAGGAGTTAACTAGATCTGTGGTCACTGGTATATAACCCACGCAGCATTGGTCATTATTTTTGGAGGCAACAGTGAGACGGAGAGAAATTTCCTTATTCATCTTTCCATTTCCAGCATGGGCTTTGGCTATGCTGCTTTCAGCTATAAAGATGTCTATCCTAATTTTCATGCGCCCTAGTCAGCTCAATCTGTGGTTGTGGTTCACCCAGGGAAGCATCCAGTCACTAAAGTAGCAAAAGCAGAACAGTGTTCTGCTGCCTGGAATGCCCCAGGCAAGGAGTGGCTCCTGGCTGCCCTGCCAGGGAGCTCGCTCTGCTGTGACACGGTCCCAACGTGGCTTGTGGGTGGGAGGTGAGGCAGCTGCGTTTCCTGGTGCTTATCGTTCTTATTTGACAACTGTTTGGGTTTTAGAAACGCGTGGCATTTAGAAACTCTTTGGGGCATATAACACCCCACCCACTCTGTCTTGGTAAACCACCGTTTGCCCTCACTGCAAGAGGTCATGCCAACTCTGTGAGGAGGCAAGGCCGTGCTCAGCAGCCCTGGCTGGCCCGTGCTCTGGCACTTGAAGGGCTTTCTCTTGCATCTGGTCAGACCCACAGCTTCCTGCGGCCCTCAGAATCCAGCACTTAGGGGGTTCAGCTGTCAGAACGCTGACTCTCCAAACTAGCAATGGCCATAAGCACTTCCTTCTGCTTTAAATATGTATATTGGATGCTAAAGCAATCCTGGTCATTGTGCTTTGCCATGAGGGTGTGGGTGTGCACTAGAGAGTGTGAACAAACTTCGTCTGGCATTTGGTCAAATGCCATCACCATTTAAAGGAAATTTCCTTCAGCCCTTTTATTTCACCATCATGTATGGCCTTCAGCCAGCCCACCACGTGGCTCTCCTATGAGTAGGGTGAAAGAGAAAAAAGGAACTAGGCCCACTTTGCCCTACACGCTTGACAAAAATCAGAGAGGAGGAGTGAAAGTGCATGAAGGAGCTCCAATGTACCCGGTAATGTCTCCCTGTGTTTGTCTATACTTAACATTGAGTATTATCCATAGTATGTAACTTCTTCTAAAAAAAAATAGCAATCATGGAACAACTGTTACATGCTAGTAGTTTCTAATGCACATAATCACCTCATGAGCAGGCACTAATACTCTAGCTTTAGAGATGTGGACACAAAAGTCCCAGAGATGAATAAGAGGGGAGAGAGAGTTAGGACTCAGAGCCAGGTCTCTTGACTTTGAAACCTGTGCCTTGTATCCTGTACAATTTTTCTCCTAATTTTTTGTTAGAGGCTTTTGGCACACAGAGAGGTTCAGATCTCCATACAGTCCCTCCAGTATAATGACTGTCATCCCAGGCAGTCATTGGTTTGTCCTGGGAGGAGGGATGGGGTACCAGAAATGTTCAAATAGAATTATGGAGATGTGATAGACTGAGTAAAAGACATCCAAAACCATTAGATTTTTATCATTTTATTTAGATTATTAAATTTGCTGGGACCCCAAAACACGCTTAATCTCCAAAAAACTTGCATTCAGGGAAATGGACTTAAAGGTAGTAGAATGAAAAATTTTAATTTATCATTAAAAATTCTTCATCAGAAACATATCTTATTTCAAGTCAATTTGATATTTAGGTATTTGAGATTACAGAATTCATAAAATAAGCCATTAACTTTAGAATCTGGCACTTTCCTGATGGGACGATTGTACCCACAGTAATGGGTGATATTGCAGCCCTTCCTCTCATAGTCAGCTTTGTACATAGAGTAGACAGAATCACAGGAAGCAGTGCTGAGAGCTGCTGCAGTTAGAGGCCCTTATGAGTTTGATGAAAGGCCAGGGAAAGGGGAAGAGAAGCGAGGGAGCTCACCTTGGAATGGAGATTCTGGAGTCACCAGAGGACTGTGTATGCTTTCCCTGGGCCAGGCCAGGCCAGTTTTTGCCAAATATTTTCAACCCAATGAATAGGGAAATGCCCTTTTCTGTCCCCCACTGTGGGATTGTGTCCCTGATTTTATAACTGAAGTCAGTAGAACAACAGGATTAGCTTTTTGGAAATTTGCTTTTCAGACAGTACTGTTTTCAAAGCGCCAATTTGTACTGGCTTGCCAGTGGAGATCTTACAACTTTGATTTTTTTCAAACACTGAGTTCTTGATAAATAACATAGCCAACCTGTCCCCCCATAACTGAAACCAACATCAGCACCCTCTAAATTTGGAGCTCAAAGCCCTTCCTGAAGATTGGTATTCAGATTTATCCATGAATAGGGGTCACACTGGTAGAACGGTAGAGGTAAGCAAAGACCACGTCAGTGAAATTTGCCTTCACCTGGCCCAGACCAGAAAGTATAGTGCCTAAAAGCTTGGAAGCAGACAGATCTGGGTTTGAATTCCAAACCAACCATATAAACAAATTACTTAACTCTCTAAACTTCAGTTTCCTCATCTGTAAAATGGGGATGTCAATTGTAAATTAATAAAATTTGATTTGCTGTGAGGATTAAATTTAAAAAGTGCTCGGGAAGTACCTGGCATAGGGAAAGTCATAAAACCGTACTGTACTCATGCAGAACAATGCTACAGAGTTCTTCTAAACAGAGGATTCTTTTGTCCACTCTGTGACGGCCAGGCTGTGATTAACTTTGTTGCTTGCCTCTTTCTTCACCTTCTTATAGAAGAGGAGTCACTAATGACTGGCATGGCTTAAAAAAACACTGGCACAGGAGGGCCTATGGACATACCTGACCAGGAAGCTAGAAACAGCGATCCCTGTGCATTCTGCTAACCTCAAGTTTGAGAAAAGTCAGGCGCTGCACTCTGGCTTTTTCTAGGGCAGATCAAGCTGACCATGATAATGGCCCCAGCCACTAACCGTCACTTCCTCAGAAGAACACATGGTCTTTCTAAATAATTGGCCAATTAAATTTTAAACCAAGAAGTATTTTTCTTAAAACACAGTTTGTTTTTTTTATTACTGCTTCAAGAATACTCAAGATCTCTAAATACAATTATTTATTTCCTTGTAAAAATGTGTGCCAGATAAATAGAAAAGATTGCTGGTTTCTTTTGTTTTATTCTCTCACTGTAGTACCTCATGTGGTTTAAAGCTGTTTCTTTCCTTCTGTTGTTAGCAACTAGATATTTTCCAAATAACCAGTTATTAGAATTGAATCTGTTTGATTCAACACACACGTGCACACACATACACATGTTGTGCACACAAATACAATCTAAATGTCCCCTTAGTGCATACCAACGTGTGAAGTTGTCACAGTTGAAGTATTTGTTTCAATGCTGAAGTTGTATTTATGTGATCTTAGGCAGAAAATTAACTTTTCTAGGTTTCATATTTCTGAAATATAAATAAGTAGACAAACTTAGGCCCACAGATGTGTTTTATTTGGCCAACGTTGTTTCATAAATGTGAATGACTTTTCTACAGAATCACTTTCAAGTTCCCACAGTCTTAACCACCCCTAATATCATCCAGCTGACTGCCTGCTCACATTTGCTTCACTTGCTGGGCTCCTATAAACATGAATCTCAAACCCTGGATGAGATGAGCCAGAGCGCTTCCTCTAGCTACCAGACTGCTATGCTGATTCTATCTACTTGCTGAATTGTTTAATCTCTTTGTTGGAAGAGCAAATAAAATCCTCTTTTTTTTAGAGTTAGGCTTGTGATTTGTTAGGAACGCTTGAAGCACAGCTCAAACAAACAAAACAAAAGTCATTACTTTTTGATAGGAAATTGAAATTAAATATCTTTGCAAATGTTTTTGAAGATCACTGTTTTATAACTCTAGATCAGGGGTCTCCAAACTTTTCAGCCCGCGGGCCGCATTAACTATCAAACAGCAGTTTGGGGGCCAACTACACACTCGAGGTCCAAATAAAAAAGAATCAAAACATAGATGTTGTTTTTAATTATTTATTTAATATTATTTTATTCAGATAAAAAGATCTCCACAGCCTGGATGAGAGGGCCTTGTGGGCCAGATGCGGCCCGCAGGCCGTAGTTTGGAGACCCCTGCCTAGATTCTTATCTGCAAGGTACCCCATATTTTAGCAAGGCAACAACTGCCTCTCCTTTTAAAGATTTTGTATCCAAGATGCTCCCAAAAGTGTTCTGTTTGTCCTTTTTCCTTTGTTTTTGACTCTCTCATTAAGAATATTAGGCAAATATCACTGGCAATTAAAGCTTTGAATGTGACAAATGGAGATTTACACTCTATGATTAACCATCATGATTCCATGAAGGGATAACCTGAGCTTTCAGTTGCTCTGGGTGTGGAGCCAACAGAAACCAAGCCAGACCCTCCCTTTGGATCAAGGTTTGAGGGCCCAAGCTAGAACTAAAAAGGGCAGAAGGTCTTCGCTTGTAGAATTAGTTTTTCCTCAAACAATATAACAGCCCTTCTATCAAACCAAGCTTAATGTCTCTGCCATCCAAATATCATCAATTTTATTGACCCAACTGAATTCTACCCCAAGAGCATAATCTGTCCCCATGGTTCTCAGAAACAATATCTTTGAAGCAATAGTTTCAATTTCGAGTTCATCCTTGACCTACTGTAAATTAAGGACAAGTACCTCAACTTTCTTGCCTGGATCTCATTCATCCTTAATAGCAGAACCACCACCTAAAAATGACAATGGCTTACACAATGCACCGAATAACCTGGGGATCTTATTGAAATGATGATTTTGATTTAGTAGATCAAGAGAGATTCTGATTCTGACTGCTCCTAGCTGATGTCCAGGCTCCTGGTCCATATCTATGGAATAGCAAAGACTAGAGAACTTTGCTTATTTCAATTAGGTATTCATTTGTTTCTAAGTGCTGACTGTTGTGGTAGGCACTGGGAATGCAAAGATACATGGGACACAACCACTTTCCTCAAGGATTTTCTTAAAATCACCTGGGAAACTTCTAAAATCGGCATGTCCTAGTCTGCGATCTGTATTTCTTAAGTTCCCCAGAAAATTCTAAAGTAAACTAAAATGAAAACCATTGCTCTAGAATGCAATGCTTCTCAAAATTAAGTGTGCATTTAAATCATCTAGGAATTTTGTTAAGATGCAGGTTTCACTGCAGGAGGTCTGGGGTAGAGCCCGAGACTCTGCATTTTCTAATAAAGCCCCTGGCGATGCAGATGCTCTTGGTCCTTGATCACACTTTGAGCAACAAGGTTCTCCATCATCAATTCTTCATTTTTGGCTAATCATTAAAGTTACCTATGGAGATTGTATTAGTTTCCTATGGTTGTTGTAACGAATTATCACCAATTTGCTGGCCGGAAACAACATGAATGTAACAGTTCTAAGGTCAGGAGTCCAAAGTCAATTTCACGGGGTCAAAAGGAAAATGTCTGCAGGGTTGTAGTCCTCCTGGAGGGTCTGGGAGAGAATCGCTTTCCTTGCTTTTTCCAAATTCTAGAGGCTGCCTATGTTCCCTGGCTTTTGACCCCTTTCTTCACTTTTAAAGTGCATCACTCCAATCTTTGTTTTCATTGTCACCTGGCCTACTCGCTGCCTCTGACATTTCCACTTATAAAGAATTTCGTGATTACATCAGATAATCCAGGATAATCTCCTTATCTCAAAATCCTGTGTTTGATCAAATCTGAAAAGTCCCTTTTGTGATACAACAACATTCACAGGGTCCAGGACTAGTATGTGGACATATTTTGGGAGTAGAAGGCATTATTCAGCCTTCCACAGAGATTTTTTTAAATTCTTAAGCCTGGGTCCCATAGTAAAGATTCTGATATGTTTGGTCTAGGGTCTAGGGACATGGCTAGGATGTAGGCCTTATTAAAAGCACCATGGTGTTGAGGACATCTTGGAAGCTTGAGTAATGCTGTGCCAGGTGGACCAGGCTCACTGGGGCTGGGTCTCCCACCTCTCTTTCTACTGCTTTCTCCCTGGATTTCTTCTTAAAGACCCTGACATGCAAATGTAGGCCTTGCAGGAGAGGCAGGAAGACACATTTTGGTCATTTCCCCTCTTCAGGAGGCCTTTGCAACTAGAGACCTGGTTCCTGCCCTTTGTCCCAGTTAAGTTCAAAGACTGGCATGGGGTTGACTTAGCACTTTTCCCTGAGCAGGCCTTGAATATTGGTGAGTTTCTTTTTAATTTGGCATTTATAGTACTCCCAGCCACTTTTCAACCCTTATAATTATAACCCAGATCTCACTCAGCCTCCTTCAGTTAGGGTTTAAAAGCTAAGAGCGCTCTTGTAGCAGCCAACTATTAAAACTTCATGGCCTTTTACAAACTATCGGTTGACAGCGGTATTATGAAACACTGCCTTGTATAATTAAAATTACACTGCAATTGTCAACACCCATGAGTCAAGCACATTGTGTGAAGTGACAGTCAGGATCACACAGTTTGTTCCCTAGCTGGCTAACCAAGCCTGGGGCTTTCCTAATCCATCCCTGAAGCCCCAGGGCCTTGCCATCAGCTACAAGCTACAAAGGGCAGACACTCAACCCCAAATGGGCTGGCCCTGCTAGTGACCTCTGCTCTAGTCCTCATATTCTGACAGGAATGCTGGCTTTCTACTATACCTTCCTGGGGGAATTTAGGAAGAGTTTTGAACTGGGGCCAAATGGTCCATTTTTCCTTTATGACTTCAGCTACAGTGATACAAATAAGCCTTGGTGCATGACTCTCAGCAGGCCTGCCTGTCTGAGATAAGTATGGTCTTGGCTGGCACCCCTGAGAATATTCTATCTCCTTGCCCCCTGTATCACCAAACTTCTCCAGATGCTTCAAAACCCCCAACATTGCAAATGGACTTTGCCACCATCTCTCTCCTCTGCTTCCTTGAAGAACATCAATCCCATCCTTGCGGTTGAATCTGATGGTCTTCTCTCAATCCTCACTCCCTTTAAGCTCTCTTTTCAGTTTCATGCTGTTGACTTTTGCTCTTACCATGAAATCCAAAATACATTCTCAGGGCCTACATCATCTCACCCCTGTCTCCCTTTTGGCTTTATTTCATGTCCCTTTCCTCCTCAGTCTCCAGACTCCAGTTACCCTACCCATCTGTCAGCATTTCCACCCTGCCAAGCTCTTTCCTGTCTTGGCATCTTTGTCATATACTTTCCTCTTCTGAGAAGTTCACCCCACTCCTTGTCCACACCAATGTTCTTACCTGCTCTCATCTCAGCTGAAATGATAGCTGCTGAAAGATGTTGTCCCTAAGCACCTCTCTAAAAGGACATTTCACCCAATCTTAATATTCTCTATCACAACATACTGCTTATTTCTTTCATGGCTTGTATTATTTGCAATCATTGATTAGTTTCTTTGTTTACTTGCTTCATCTGCCTTTTCTAGCAGATAGGGGCTCCATGAGAGTAAGGACTTTTATCACTAAATCTCCAGCAACAGAAGCTGAAACAGAGACTTATTGAATTATTCCACGTGATATCACTCCTTCTCCCTTGGCTCTGAGGTGTTTTGTTCTTCCATTCTTCCACTGAACCTCCTTCCCTTTATCTGCTCCCTCCATCATTTTGTAAGTTATCCAGGCCCCTGTCTCTTCTCAGGAACTTGATTATTTCATGAACAACCTTCTCTTTAGCTCTCTTAGCTACATCTCCGTTCCACTACTCCCTAGCACCTGTTGCCACCATTTTGTTTTGAGGAACATTTCCCTCAGGATGGTCAGCTTTTCCCTAAACTATTATTTTCTCCTGACTTCCTTATTCTTTTTTTTTATTTCTCTCTTTGGTCATTTAAGCTTGGAATCTCAGCATTAGTCATCTTTCTGTCACTAGACTAATCAACATTAACTAAACTTTATCATATTACTCTAGGGCTCAAATACTTTTAATGGCTCCCTAGTGACTACAAGGTAAAGTCCAAATTCAGGCCCCAGGTTACCTTTCTCATTAGCTCTCTATTACTGCCCCATCTTCAGTTTCCATGTTTTAATCAAATAATATAGTTTCCTATTCCTAGTTCCCCCTCTGAGCTCTCCCACCTCTTATTCTTTGCTTCTGCTAGTTTCTTCATCTAAAATGCCCTCCTCCATCTTCATTTAAAAACTTATTACAAGGACCACCTCCAAGGCTACCTTGTCAATAATTTTTTTCTGTTTCTATTAAGCAAAAGTGACTACTTCTTCATCTTGATTAGCATGCCCACATTTTATGTCACCTTTTTTTTTTATTTTAGTTATTTGTATACCTCTGTCTCTTTCAGACTACATTTAATTTCTATGAGGCTAAAAAATACAACTATGTCTTAACCATCATTAAGAGAGTACTCTTGCACATAGAGGCATGTTAAGAAGGTATCAAAAACTTTCTGATCCTTACTTTTCTCATCTGTGCAATTAGAATAGAAATAATACCCAATGTCATCTATGGAGAACTCATTGTCACCCATGAAATGATAGAGCAACTTTAATTACTCAGATGTCAAAGTAATGCTGTGGTTTGTTTTCTATAGAGCTTGAACCTCTGATCCTAAACTAAATTAAACAGTCCATGTGATCATCCTCCAAACCATGATTTTACTACATTCTCCTTGGCTGATTTCATGGAAATAAATCAGTCTAGATCTAAAAGAAACCATGCTGTTTGCCTGAGAAGCTGTATGCTCAGCCTGAATGAGTGAAGGCTCCATCTTTACTGATCCAGTAAGGTTTTGTGCAAGCATTTCTGCAGCGTGACATGAAGTGATTGCCAAAGAAATCTGGGAACTTGATCAGCAAGAAATGATTCTTTTATACCTAAACTCATGTGGCACTTTTTACCATTTATCACTAGGAAACTTAATCAGTGAATATATCAAATAACATAGTCCCAGTGGCTAGCACTCACTTAACATATCAGTAGTAGATTTGTTGGCATTATCACTTTGTGAAGTGCTTAAACGTCTAATCACTATGTTGTTTTGTACACCTGAAAGTTGTTTTTTGAAATTAATTAAAAAAAAAAAATTTAAATACAATCAAAGAGACCCAGTGTTACATCACAGCTCTATGACCTTAGACCTCTGTTGTCCGATATGGCAGCAATCAGCCGCATGTGCCTATTTAGATCTAAATTAATTAAAATTAGATCAAATTAAAAATTTAGTTTCTCAGTAGCATTAGCCATATTGTAGGTGCTTAATACCCACGTAAGGCTAGTGGTTTCCATACTGGACAGTACAGAAATAGTGTTCCCAGTATTGCTGAAAGTTCTATTGAACAGCACTACCACAGCCAAGTCACTTAATCTTCTTGGAGCCTCAATTTGCTCATTTGTAAAAAGCAGGTTTATTGGACCAAAGGCTACTTAAGGTTCTTTCCTCTTCTGAAAATGTTGGAAAGTCTAGAATCTATGCCTATTCCTTTTGAAGCTCTAGAATATGATTGATTTACTAGCGATTATAATAGAAAATGGCGTGAGAAGAAGGGTAACAGAAGTTTAATGACTCACAAGCGTGGGGCAAGACTTGGGGAAAGGGGAAAAGTTGACTTAGGAACAGTTCCATGCAGGTTCTGGTTGCACTAACGTCATATCTGCCCCCTTGCCCCTGCAGTTATATTCATTCCCCTCTCAAACTCTTTCCCAATTTCAAAAAATATATTCTTTGGGCCTACTGTCTGCTAGGGGGCAGTGTGGCTAATCTGATCAACCAGATACCACTGCATGTTAGTATTGATGCCTAAGGGGTCAAAATAGTGTCAGCAGTGCTGTGTGCAGAGCAAGAGCACAAGTCAGGAGTTAGCAGAGCTTGGAGCTAGCCCTTGGCCTGTCACTGCCCTGCTATATAACCTGGGGCAAATCACGTTCCCTCATGTATACCATTATATAAGTCTATGGGCTCCATGGCCATCTCCAACTTCAAGATTCTACATTGTAGCACTAGGTTTTCTAAACCAACAACAGGCTTGTGGGGAAGTTACATTCTGAAGGCAGAAGACGTTTGCACGGGACTTTGGAGGAATTAGCCAGATTGTCTCTGGAGAGATGGGGAGAGCCTCATGGAAGAGGGGCATTCCCCTTCCCAAAGCCTCAGGCCAGGGAGAACAAAACAATCTGCCCTTGTTTCTGACTGTGCTCCCTCCTGGTGATGAGTCACACTGCGGATAAGGTATGTCAGGTGCTTGCCCGCCTGTCTGGCTAATGGAATTCCTTATATGGCACTTGTTTTTCTGACAGGTGATATGTTCCTGGACAGGAAGCTTATTTCAAGTCAGTTCTGCAGATGACGTTCAGAGAATGTTTGTTTTGTTTTATTTCACAAAATGTTGTGTCAAGGTAACAGCTTTCTCACTGGGAAGTTTCTTTCTGGACATGTCCAGCTGCCACAGCTCCTAGAACTACAGAATCTGCTCAGATTTAAGACCACAGCAAGGGTCATAAGTCCCCTTCCCCTCCTACATATAGTCTCATGTTCTCTTAGAAGGGAGCACTGTGAGGACAGGAGTGCAAGCTCTACTGTAGCCAACGGCTTTACATTCCACCCACACTAGGGATGTGTGGCTATAGAGCCTCCCACATGCTCTTCCCACCCTTACCCTCTCTTCTTTTTGCACATGGACTGCTGCAATACAGAGACTTGGCAGGCCCATGCTGGGGCAGTCACAGCTGGTAGGAAGATTGAGGTGAGCATGGTCATGTATAATATAGTGAGGGTAGTTCACGCTGCTCACTGACCATGTACACTGGTCCTTCTGCCTGTGTATCACCCACCACAGGATACCAGCCTATCTCAGTTGAAGTCCAAGGTGCTCTAGCCTCTGGCAATAAAGACTGGTAACCCTGCCTGCCTGATTCCGGAGTTTCCCCATACTATGTGTGAGGGCCTATAATGTGTTAGAGCCCTGCCATATGTCTTACCACATTGTCTCTAAGCCTTACAAGTGTTGTGCAAGGTAGGTATTATTACCTTCCCTACTTTGCAGATGAAGACAGTGAAAGTCCGTGACTAACCCAAGGCTACCCAAGCAGACAAGTGGCTGAGCTGGGATTAGAACCAGTTCTGGGAGGCGTCAGCACCCATACTGTAGTTCCCCAAGAACTGGAGTCCCCCTAAGAATGAATGAGTTTAAGGCACAGACTTTGGAAAGGTTGAGGAAAAGCCTAGACAAAAGAATGAATTTATTAGTTTCCTATGGCTGCTGTAACCATTACACGATCTTAGTGGTTTAAAACAATACAAATGTAATTCCTTGGAGTTTTGGATGCCAGCAAATCTAAAATCAATTCTACTAGGTTAAAGTCAAGGCGTCAACAGAGCTGGTTTCTTCTGGAGGCTCTGTGGGAAAATCCATGCCCTTGCTTTTTCTAGCACCAACGTAAAGGCCACCTGCATTTTTTTCCTTACTTCACTGCAACCTCCTGCTTCAGTCCTCAGCATCTCCTTCTTCCTTCTTTGACCTTTCCTTCCTCTTATAAGGAGCCTTGTCTTTACATTTCAGGCCAACTCAAATAGTCCAGATGATTTCCCCTTCTTAAGGTCCTTAATTAATTCACCTCCAAAGTCTCTCTCTTTTTTTTTTTTAAATTTTATTTATTTATTTATTTTTGACAGAGACAGAGAGAGAGAGATACAGAGACAGAGAGAGAACTGAACTGGGGGAGCTCCCAATTCAGCACATGGTTCCGCACGGGCCAGGGCTGGGATTCGATCCCCGGTCCCCGGCGCTGCAAAGCAAGCGCTTAACCCACTGAGCCATCCCAGCTTCCCCCTCCAAAGTCTCTTTTGCCAGAAAAAGATAACATATGCACAAGTTCCACAGATTGAAGTATTAACATCTTCAGGGAGCATTTACTCAGCCTATTACAGACAATTTTCATTTACCTTGAAAACTAGGAATACTTTTTGAAAGTAGTTTGGCGTTTCTTCCTTTACATCTGCTCAGCTCTTTTCTCCTCTCCTTGGGTGGGAAGCAGGTTTGCAGAGATCCCAGGGGTCATGAGGGGGAAGAGGGGAAGACCCCAGCATAAAGGTTCTGGGCACCTAAATTTCTCTTGTCCCTGTGTACCACATTTTCCCTTTGGAGGTGGTGGCAGGAGAGTGAAAGGTCAGTGCCACCGAGCAGCTGGTGGCTGGAGGGTGGATGCATTAACTTTATCAAACTGGTAAGGCTCCTCACATGGAGGAGGCCCCATTCCCTCCAAACTGCCCCCCACCCTCACAACCTTGCCAGGAAAAAAGCAGCACCTATTTACTTTAATAATCAGTGTCCCAATGCATTTGAACAATGTCCGATTTCCTTCCAGGACCTGCACAAAGCCCTGCAAGATGAAACTCCTGCCCACATTTCCCACCTCAATTCACACCATGCCCCTCCTTGTTCACTGTGTTCCAGACATATCAGTATGGTTCACAAAAGAAAATGTTTGTGATTTCAGCAGAACCAGCCACGGTTTGCTCTGGTACTACTTGATAAGACATACCTGCAGAGGGTCAATTAGTCAAATTACGTTCAAGTTGTGATTTCTATAATGAATAAGTTTTATTTGAAAACCAGAAAGTTTATCTTAGTACCCATTCACACACACACACACACACATATTCACTAATATATATATATATATATATATATATATATATATATATATATATATATATATACTCACTAATATATATATGCACATACATACACCTTAGGTTACTCAAGTTGCAACTGGAGACTATTAGGATGGTTTCTTCCTTCAAAGACTAATATATATTTTGTAAAATTGCTTTTACAACAATATCCAAAAAACTGTGTGTGGTTAGAAGTTGGTAAATATCACCTTCACTTTATAGATGGGAAAATAATCTCAAAAAAAAAAAAAGAAAGAAAAGAAAGAATGTCAAAGAAATTTTAAATGACTGTCTCATAGGAATTTTAAATGACTGTCCGAAAACAGAACCAAGTTTTTCTGATTCAGAGAAATGCTACCTCTCTCTATGAATCTCAGGGCCTTCAAGAAAAGTTGCTCATGGGGAAGCCGGGATGGCTCAGTGGATTAAGTGCTTGCTTTGAAGCCCCGGGGACCAAGGATCAAATCCTGGCCCTGGCCTGTGTGGATCCATATGCTGAACTTAGGTGAGCTTCCCATGGGAGAGGCCCCCAGTTCAGTTCTTGGCCCCCGGTTCGGACTCTGGATCAAGGGGCATGCCTCCCATGTGGGAGGCCCCTGGCCCAGTTCCTTCCCTGTGAGACCCCCGCCCACCTGTGTGGAACAAAATCATGTCGAAGACTGATAATGTACAACTATGGACACTGTTCTGGGCCCTCCCCCTTCTCTCTGTCTGTCTCTGTCTCTCTCTCTGACTATGTAAAAAAATAAAATAAATCTTAAAAAAAAAAAAGTTGCTCAGGTACTTTTTAAAGCAAGAGAGGTCTATAAAATTATAACAAGCACAAATTGGCTGCTGTTAATTGGATGCTAACTGAACACAATTTTAAAATGTATCACTGTGAGGATCAGCTTGGCTGAGGGAGGTAAAAATCAGAGGTTAAGAACTTCCAGGGGAACCCCAGCCCATTTGACCTACTACTTTCTGCCCATATGTGCTCTGTACCCTTCATCTCCTTCCTGGCCATTTACCTGCTTCCCCCTCTGACTCCACGCTCTGACCCAGAGGTCAGGAGGCCACACTGAGACCACTGAGAGATGACAATGGCAGAGGATGCCAGAAACGGTTTCTCCTCCATGCCTCACACAGTCCTCACAGCCTGTCTGCAGGTAACTCCTTAGCCTTGCACAAGTAGTCTCTGGAATGCCCGAGCAGGCAGGCAGGGACAGAGCCTCTTCTTTCAGAGTTTTCAATGGGATGGAGCTTCTGAAACATCTGCAGAAGTGCCAGAATGTAAACTTTTAAACTCCAGCCAGAAGCCAAATGCAATATTCTCTGTTTGTGAGTTTACTTGTTTCCAGCACCCAGATGTTAGAGCGGAGCATGGGGTCTGCTCTCTGAGTGTCACGTTCTAACCCCCACACCATCTTGGGAAAGTAAAAATTTTCTTTTTTCTTTCTTTCTTTTTAATTGTTTGAGAGAAATTTAGAGAGAAAGAGAATGGGGGTGGTGGGAGGCAGAGCAGTCTCTGTAGTTTTACATCATTAGTTGTGATGTGGTTTTATTCTACACAAGCAGATGCAGGGTGTGGGGCAGGAACTGAACTGGGGCTTCCCACATGGGAGGCAAGAACCTTCACCACCCTACATTACAGCGGTTACCAGTTGCACTGCAGTTCAGCATATGCAGTTTGCACCGGCTGGGACTGGGACTCGATCGGATCCTGAACCTTGCAATTGTGAGGCAAATACTCAACCACTGAGCTATCTCAGCATCCCTCAAAATGTTCTGATCCTTAGTTTTCTCATCTGCACAATAGAATAGAAATAATACCCACCTTTCAGGGATCATGAAGATTAGTTAAGATAATTAGATAATTAATTGAGTAGTTTCTCAATAAACTACAGTTATCATTGAGTTTACCATACCCACCATCTTGAATATAGAAATACTCAATAGTTATTTCCTCAGTAATTGAGTACATTATATATAAAGTCAGAGTATATCATGACATTCACATTGCATATTGTAAAGGGAATAGATTAATAAGTTAATGTGAAATTCAGCATATTTTGATGATGAGAAATGATGAAGGCAGTCTTCTCAGAGTAAAGCAGTGCAGCATTGTGGAAAGAGTCATTGCACAGGAGTCAGAAGGCCTGACATGTAGTCCCAACTCCAGCACTATCCAGCTGGGTCTCCTTGAAATGTAATAACATCTCTAGGCCTCAGCTTTCTCATCTGTTAAATGAAGGAGTCCATGTAGGTCACTGGGCCGAGGGAGAAAATGTGCTAGAAATGATTATTTAAATCAAATAACCATTTCTTCATTGAAAAATTTACAAGACAGCACAACCTAAAAACCCACTTAACTGAGGCAACTTGACTGAAGAAAAAGAGGGGAGTCTAGTCCCACGTATATTCTTTCACAGTAGGCAGAATTCTAAGATGAACCCCATGATCCCCAGCCACAGTGCACACACACTTTCCTTTAGCTATTCATACACTAAGCTTAGTATTGCTGTGAAGGAATTTTGGAGATATATTTAAGATTTCAAATCCATTGAACCAAAGATAGGGAGATTATCTAGGTGGGCATGACCTAATCACATGAGTCCTTTAAGAGTGAGTTTGTTCTGGCTGATGGCCAAAGAGGAAGACAGAAATCTGAAGCACAAGAAGGACTTAATGTACCACTGATGGCTTGAAGATGGAATTAACCACATGGCAAGGAATGTGGGTGGTGCCTAGGAGCTGACAGCAGCCCCTCTGACAGCCAGCTAGGAAACAGAGACCTCAGTCCTATGACTGCAACAAGAATGAGCTTGGAAGTAGACTTCTCCCCAGAGCCTTCTATACAAGAACTCAGCCCAGCCAAGACCCTGATTTTATCCTTGTGATATTCTGAGCAGAGAACTCAGCTGTGAAATGCCAGACTTCTGACCTACAGAACTGTGAACTACTAAATGGATATCGTTTTAAACTGCTGAGTCTATAGTAATTTGTTATGCAACAATAAAACACTAACACACTCCCCTCACCCTATGGTGGTTGTTAAGGACCATTCTGAGGACAGTTTTATAGAAACCATATCTGAAGCTGTGAGCTGTAAACACTGAGCAGGGAAAGAAACCTTTTTTAGGGTTTGGGTAGTCTGATGATATTGAAAACTTATTAGTACAAGAAGCAAGTTACATACCACACTCTGGCAGGTAGCAGAACAGGTGAGGTATTTCATTTTGTACCTAAAGCAAGCTTGTCCAACCTGTAGCCCTTGGGCTGGATGGCTTTGAATGTGGCCCAACACAAATTCATAAACTGTCTTAAAACATTATAAGATATTTTTTCTTTTTTTTTTTTTTAGTTCATCAGCTATCATTAGTGTTAGTGTATTTTCTGTGTGGCCCAAAACAATTCTTCTTCTTCCAATATGGCCCTGGGAAGATAAAAGTTTGGACACCCCTGACCTAAAGCTCTAATCTGAGAATGTTAGTCTCCTAGTCACACCAGATGAAATTACAGTGATGGTATTACATTCAGAGAGAGTAGTCAACCCCCCTGGGCCACTCACAACAAGAATGAAAAGAACATGGCCTAGGAAGCTAATTAAGTCCATTTGTATCCACTGGGTTGTTCCCATTGACTGTTCTATGATGGAACAAAGGAAATTCATGAGTGGTTGTCAATTATACCAGTGTTTCAATGAAAAAAGAAATACCGGTATTGCCTGTGGAAACACTTCCTGACTCAGAAAAATAGTTATACCTCTAAGATCCTAGTTGTCCCCATCACATCCCAGTATTCCCTTGGCAGAATTCCCTTTTCAATATGGAGAGACAATAAAACATATTTAGTCAGAAACGGGTTTCAATCTGAGCTCTGCACTTATTCATTGTATGTCTTAGATAAGTTACACAACTTATTTGAGCCTTAGTTTCCTCATCTACAGAAATGAATAAACATGCCTCACTAATAGTGCTTATCTCATAGAGTTCTATTGAAAATTGTACAAGATAACATACATAAAAGAGCTCATATACTACTCAGTAAATATCAATATAGTAGTAGTTATATTTTTATTATCATTTGTCCTTTAACAATTTCATACATAAAGTTCTATCAGAATCTCTTTTTTCCTTCTGTGGAAACTTTATCATCTTGCTTCTGGCTTGGTCCTCATTCCTACAGAATTTATGGAGTGATGACACTATGGCCAGGGCGCTCTTAGTAACCAATGTCAATGACCTAGAAACTATATTTTTATATTTAAAAGATATGTATTTTATATAAGTAAAATTGAATAAGTTAAAGTACTTACTAAACCAACAATTTCTGTAGTGATCTCTAGTATCATCTTTATTATTATTATCATTGTTTAATACTATGAGTAACCACAGAGTTACCACAGGATTCGATGTTTAATAAGTCTTCTTAGAGCTTAGAATAGGTAAAGTTCAATGTGAACCTGTAGGTTGGGAAAGATCCTGTGTGGGCTGGGCAGGCAGGAAGGGTACCTGAATTGTTCCTTGGAAGAGTGGGCAGAATAAAGTGGATGGAGGGAAGAACAGCTCATAAGATACTTGAAATTGAGGCTGACTATAGTGTGATCAGGGTGAATGAGAAGTCTGGCATGTCAGCAGCTGAAACTTTTTGTTTGAGTGTTGAAGTTTAGAAGCTTCTGTAGGTAAAGGAGAAGCTGTTTTAGAAAGCTCTGAATATCACACCTGAGTGACAGGGACTCAACACTCAAACAGTTAATGAGAAGCCATTTATACTGTGTAAGAAATGGAGCGTGGTAGGACAAGGATTAGCATTTGATGATTAATCTCAAGACTGATCAGCAGTGTGCAGGCTGGGTGCTCTGGCAGGGAGAATGGAGGCAAAGGGGTATTAGGAGGGTGCTCTCAAATGCCTTCTGACATAGGTCAAGAGCTTTTCTAGGGAAATGCTTCTCAAACTGCAATATGCACTCAAACCCCTGGGTGATCTTGTTAAAATGCATATCTTTTTATTTATCTATTTATTTATTTATTTATTTATTTATTGACAGAGAGAGAGAGATACAGAGACAGAGACAGAGAGAGAACTGAACTGGGGGCACGTCTCAGTTCAGCATACGGTTCTGCACGGGCCGGGGTTGGGATTTGATCCTCGGTCCCCAGGGCTGCAAAGTGAGCGCTTAACCCACTGAGCCATCCCAGCTTCCCCAAAATGCATAGATTGATTGAGTGTCTGCATGAGTATCTCCCAGATGGCCTGATGCATTGGTCAGGGATTTGAATGAACAAAAACCTAGACTAAAAAAAATGACAGCAGAAATGGAGATAAAGAGGGGTATGCATCAAAAGAAGATTCAATAGAAGTTAGTGTTTGATAAAGTATGATACATGCCACAACATGGATAAACCTTGAAAAGATTATACTCGGTGAAAGAAGTCAGGCATAATTCCACATGTATGAAATGTCCAGTAAAAGCAAATAAAGACAGAATGGAGTAGACACAGAGTGGAACAGGAGAGACTGTACATGGGCATAAGGTTTTCTAGGGGGAGAAAAATATTCTACATTTAGGTTGTGGTGATGGCTGTGCAACTTTGTGAATAAACTAATATATTTGAATTATGAATTAAAACAGGTGAGTTTTATGGTGTGTAAATAAAGCTGTTAATAAAAAAAAAACGTTCAATAGAAGTTTGTGTTTGAAACAAAGGAGATAACAGAAAACAATACATTAAAAACTAATATGATAAGCCTGGGCCATAAATAGACTGGTGCTTGCTTTCTCTTGCTTCTTCCTTCTGAAAGCAGTGAGCCCAGAGGGGTTCAGATCTCAGCTCAGAGCTAGCCTAGGTATTTTAAACACATACATAGCTAAAGAAAGCCATTTTAGTGACCCCAAATCACACCTTGCTATAACTATCTTCACTGTAGGGCAATCAGGTCAGTAATTCAGAAATGCATCAAGGAAAAAAAATAGGTATTATATATGTATATATAATGTAATAATATAAATAGATGACTCATCCATTAATCTTCAATATTCATTCTCTATTTATAGTTCTATAATAGCTCTCAGATTGAAAAATACATTTTTTCAGATTCCCAATCACAAAATTGTGCACATAAATTGCATTGCTTTTATTACAAGTTATGTATAGCACCAG